>CAJVSB020000589.1:0-37718 GCA_911865555.2 Thlaspi arvense | reverse complement strand
TGCCCAACAAATCTCAAGTTGCAACCAGATATGTCAGGTCCACTGTACTTCTCTTAAAGAAAATAATGAACATTTATGCTAATGCAACAACAACTAAAACGGCCGACATTGAAGCTGCCACTCTGGAAAATGAAACAGTAGAATATTGTAACTAGAAAACAGTTGTAAAACTTGTACAGTCAGATAAAATTACAGCTAAACTATTTCAGTCATCCAATATAACCTAAAAAGGAGGAAGGACAAAGCTTCCTAATTCATCTCACCTTGTAAAATCTTAATTCTCAAGCCACTTATTATAATAATATTGGTTCTCCACCAAAGGTTTTAAGTACCAAAATAATGCACATAAGCACAAATACACTTGTACATATTCCAAAGGGATGGTGGGAAATATAAGTATCCTTATAACCAAATGTATGTTTATCGTAAATCACTTCTCAATGTACAAAACTTAAGCAGCCAATTGCAATAGCGACCACTTTCTTATTCCTTATAAATTTTCTTACTGCTGCTTACTTGTTGTAATTACATGGCATAAAATCAGGAGTAGAAATAAGGACCAGTCCTCATGAAGGTTTCATATTTAAGCCAAAAAAAGGAATATCTTATTACATACCCTAAATATGAGTCCGAGATTTTCCAGAACTTCACTAATATTTCCTAAAACTCACCAACAGCTGACCAATGTAGAACAAAGTCCTTGTCTAATACTCTAGAAGACAACAACTACTGTCTAACCTTCTCCTATTCTCATTATCACTATAAGCCAAACTTGTGTTATTTCATAGTTAACACTAGCCAAGCATGCAATAAACACCTAGGTATACCTAAATCCTGGTAGCATATGCATATAGGGTACAGATAAGATGGCAGAGATGACTAGGTCTGTCAAAAATCATCTTTCAGAATCTGCAGTTTCTTTTTTTATTCAAAAAGTTAAACATTTCCATTGATATGTAATTCTCCCATAACGTTTTCTTAATTTTATTTATCTAAATTGATTCATCAATTTTGAAATATTATTTTACCATGTCCCCATCTAAGGAGTAGTTGCTTAAAAGAGAAGTCTACCTACACGAAACTTTTTTTCTGGAAGAACAGAAAAAATTTATTCCTATGGAACATCTAGGAACAAGAAGATTTAATCAGACATATTGACTTAACAACGGTAATAGCATGCCTTGAAAATTTAAAGTGGTGCAAAACCAAAGTTTCATCTTAAGTTTTGAATTAGGGATCTCAGATAAATTTTCTTTTTCAGTAAATTTTCTCGCCTTTTACAAATTAATCTCCTTTTGACAGTGCAGCACTACAGTACAGACACATTTATGTTATACTTAACAGTATTTTCCAATTCACTGCATTTGTATCATATAATTTATGCCTTGCACATTTCTACTTACGCTTCTGGGGAAAACGAATCACTCATTTCCAACTCAGGTTCTAAGACATGCTACCAGATATTTTACACATAAAAATTAATGATAAACGGGTGGTCGTTTCACATTTGAAGCACCAGATTCTTTCTTTTGCTAGCTTTCCATGAAAAGAACCTCAAAATCACAAATGCAAAATCATATAAAGAAACAATTTAAATAGAATAAATCAAATCAAAACCTCTGGCACATTTCCAAGGCGATCCCACTACGAAGATTTGTCATTGAGTAACCAAAGTTCAGATTACAACCCTTTTGAGCACACTTCATGGGATCTCATAAAGTGCCATCCCTGTTTTACAGCTCTTCCTCCGATAGAAAAGCAAACATTGACGCAATGCACTTGTTCACCAATTCCAAGCTATACTCTATCCTCAATTTCACATATTCACCATAAGAACGATGTTCGTATATTTACAACACAAAAGTTAACTTTCCTATGATATACAGAAAAGGATTCAACTTGTAAATGAATCAAGGAAACTAAAGGTAGGGTTTTAACGGAACTAACCGGCGAAGGAGGAGTGCACCTGAAGAGAAGGGCCCAGGGAGGGTCGAAGGCGCGGCAATATCAACTCCAGAAAAGGAGGATGCGCTAGTGCCTCCGCTGCCGAATGGGCGACCTCTCTTGGCCGCCGGGCCGCCGGGGCCCCCGAAGCTCCGCCCTGCTTTCCCTGCTCCCTCTTCTGCATCTCTCCCTCTCTCTCTCCTCTCTCTTCACTCACACAGCCTGGCCGTGGACCTGTAGTACTGGAATCCAAATCGCATGCTCGCCTAAAGGTGCAGGGCCCATGGAAGGCCCAGACATGGAGTCTCTGCCAATTTAAAAGTGGACTCCCTAGTGAGATGACAAAAGTTAACTATAGACCCAATATCTAATGTTAAGCATTTAATGCGTGTAAAGAATTACATGAAAGTCTTTTTTAGCACATATATTTTTATTTTAATATTCAACTAAAAAACCATTTATGTTCCAAAAATCTATCAAGTTTGTATAGTTTGACTCAGTTATGTAATTATACTTCTTGCAGTAATTTTTTTTATTGACAAAAGAAATTTAATGAAATTAATATCGAAATATACAATAAATAAAAGTTATTTAAAAGTACAAAATAAATTTAAACGTTGATATATTAAACAAGAGAAAATAAATTAATAATTTTGGAATTTCTTAAAATTGATAGTAAATATGTTAGCTATGTATTAAGTTACACTCATTGCAATGAATGGAGAAAACCATTCTCATGATTAGCCAAAATATTAGTAGACAATAATAGCAAAGTAATTTTTCGAATACAAAAGTCAGTAAAGTTTCCTCCGATTTTAAACCATCCACCAAAACTATTATGCATAGACGCATTCCTGTCTCCTTTGTGTCTTGATCACACAAGTCTCCTTTGTGTCTTGATCACGCTAATGTGTTACTTACTCCATTGAACAGTATTTGCTAAGGAAGTTTCTAACTTTCTTAGATTTTTATATAGTACATATTTATCATTATTTAGAAGCCAAAGCGATCAAGCATTTAGACACATAGCAGGTCAACAATTTCAAACTGGTTCAATGTCATTAATGATCCTAAATTTACATTGAAAATTATAATTCATTTGATCTTATCTTTAAAAGCAGTGCTCTCACTTCTTACAAGAATATGAATGTCACACATTTTTATAAATGTGTAGAGCTTAACTATCGATGGCAAATATTAAAAAGAAAAATATGAGATTAGGCATTCCCCTAGAGGGACTGTTATGATAATGATGACAGCCAATTAGATCATTGAAAATGCATGGCACCCAAGTTTAGCCACTCAAAAACTAAGTCCGAAGTTAGATACTGAAGACTATATGATTGGGAAAGTAGGATCTGTATATGCCAATCCCTTAGATCAATTGGGAGTGTTAAGCATCCCACTACCAATAAAAAGGTCCAGCTGAAAAAATTTTAAAAAAAAATTGAAGAGATGAGAGATGTTTCTAGGTTATGGGTGTAAGTTCTATGAGAGCTGCTTGGGGATGTTTGCCATTGCAGCACAGAGAAACCATAATTAACCACTACTTCATTGTATATATTCCTCAAAGCAGGGCCATCCAGATCAGTGGTTGGATGCAAATTTTGATGATGGGGAGGCCGGTAAGGCCCCCAGGTAAAGGCTTCGAGCTAATTAATCTAGCTCAAGTAGTTCTAATTTTGTGAAGACCAGTACTCAACTGGGCACAAATGGGAGCACCAATAACCCAATTATCCTCTTTTTAGCTCTCAGTTGCAGCTTACAGGCTCTTTTGTTCTCAGATGATAAGTCACACGGCATTTTGTCTTTTTTTTTTTTTTTGGCCAGTCATTAATCAGTTCTATTGGAAAAACTGTATATGTAGATCCTAACAGTGATTGTTTCACTGGTGTTGTGTGAAAATCACAATTTGGAAGTTATCTGCATTCTATGGTCTATTTCTTCTGTTATTTTCTTCTCTGTCTGATCTCCTATTAGGAGCCAGAGAGACTAATTAACAGAATCTGTTTTCTGGCAGTTCTACAACTATCATTTTTACTCTTTTTTGTCTCACGGAAACCCCTATATGTGCCAGTTATGACAAGTTCTGTTCTGCAAAAATTCAACTCTAAATCAAGTAGAGCCTTGCTCATTCTTTTAAATCTACAATTTTCATTTCAATCCTCATAATACGTAGATTTTCACCAGAAAATTTACTTCACCATCTGTGGAGGGCAAAATGTCACAGCTTTAGTTTTGAAATTATACTCATTTATCCATTTATACAATCCAAATCCGACCGTTGTTATTGAAAGTAATAATAGTTCTTCATGCTAAATGGTACCTACTCAAGCAAGTCACAAATCATTATCTTAGTTAGATGTCTTTGTTTAATGTTCACTTTGTTTTACTTTAGTTAAATTGACTACTTAAAATATTTAAGACAGTAGATATCTGCTGAATCATCATCATTTTCTGAAAACTACATAAAATTCTAATTCCCTCCATTTTTAGCCCTATACTTTTGCGGCTCTTTCCTTCACCCTTTCTTACAGTTGGACAAAGCTTTCCCGAAAGTCCCTTTCTAGGAAACTCGAGTAATGCTGCTTGATTAGAAGCGGACAGGTTGGGCAAGGGAAACATGCTGTGTGGTGGATGGAAGATAGAATACTGATTTCTCATACGAACATTTAGGTCTTAAAACTTGACAGTGAAACTTGATGCCTGTAATTGAGCTTAAAGAACTTGAGTTAAATTGCCATTATTTCTTGGTAAAATCCAGGTAAAATCTACTGGAAACTATGTGGAAATGCACGGTAAACTCACAGTACAGTAAACGCACGAGTAACTAATGACACTGTAAAATTAAGAATATCATTGATGAAACTTGAGATTTTCTTTGATGCACAGCAGATTGCTATGCACAAAATGGCCTAAACTGTAATTAAAAGAGCAAGAGCTGAAAGAGAAAAAGACTTCGGGAGAATCAAAATGGGTCGATCTACACTTGGAAGAAGAAAAGATTAAAAAGCAGTAAGAGCAGAACTCTCTATTTTGCAATGCTATAGCATGACAAAGCTCAACGAATTGCAAATTTGCAAATTTTGAAACTTGTTGAGCTCAATGAACTGCAAATTTGCAGTACTATGTTGATGGACCATCCAACGTTTCGGCCCAGAAAGAACAAGTCTTTAGCAACTCATAAGATGTGCTTAGGAGGAGGTTGTCCAGAGACAACCCACACGGTGCGAAATGAAGAAGAAAAATAATTTAAAGAAGAACAAAAACCACCTATTCAACCAATTCTACAAGACAATGTTTGTCTGTGTCATTCTATGGTTGTTCCTTACCTATCGTTGGTAGTACAAGAACAAGAGATGTTACCAAGGGTTGGGCAAGAGTATGGTTGCGCCATGTTTGGTAATTTAATTGCTTGAATAGAATTTTCTTTATTTAAACCAAAAAAGAAATAGTGTACAACCAGCGATGGTCATTAGGAAGTAGGATCATTCGCGAGCACAAACACCATATTGCATTTGTTACTCCATGTTTGGTAATTTAATTTTCTCTGACACCATTGACTTTCTGTGAATGAGTGCTTCAAGCTACCCATCAATAAATTTCTGCTAGTACTCCGACTCTCTGAGAGCTCCCTGTTGGGATTGATGTTTTCCTGTCGTAAACTATAACTTCATTTTGCAGATTTATCTTGATGATGAGATTCCTCTCTCTCTCTCTCTCTCTCCCTCTCTCTCTCTGTGGAAATGTTTTGGATCATTTTGTAATAGAACCATGATCCCACATGAAGGCTATGTTTAGTTGGGTGGGATAGTACACTTCGGTTAGGTACTCCCTTTACTGCATTCCTATTACGTAGAACCAAACATAGGAGAAACAAAGAGACCAACTTCTGATTGGAAACGATAGTCTTCTCTTTTAGGTTGCCTAGAAGTAGTTGTAAGTCTTAATAACAACAAATTCCAGTTATTCTCATCTTTTCCTCAACCACCAATCCAGACTAATTTTAAACTCTCCAATCATTTTGACCATCTTTCTTATACGAAATCGAGTTTCGTCACGCTGCCTAACCCAACCATTTTTATTCTCATATTTTTTATCATCTTCAATCAGTTGTCTTCTATATTAGTCCATTAGCTCATGGATTAGGAATAGTTAACTGGGTAATTAACCTACCATTTATTCTATCATTTCCTTACCTAAAGATGCTTGCTTGACGGTTGATAATCTTGTAGTTTACTACTCTATAACCTAATCAACTTGTCTTTATTTTTGAGCATATGAAGTCACATTTCATCTGCATTTCATTTTCCAACTTGCCCATAAACTTGTCCTCTTTTGCGGAGGAGTTATCGGCTTATCAAGTCGGGTTGGTAAGAAAGCAATGGAAGTAAGCGCTTGTCTACTTGACGGCTTATCTAACCAGGCTTTTTTAAGGGCCAATCAAGGAGTAAAGATCTCAAGAAAAGCATCCGAAAGAGTTGTTCGATCTGTAGTTTCGGACTGGAATTGGGTAAAGAATCTCTATTGCTTCCATTTGACTGCTTGGATATCTTGAAAAATCAAGTTGCCTTAGTTCTCCCACTCCGGCTATTGTTGTTTCCAAAGTTATTTGATCTGTAAACCCTCAAAAAAAATTTAAATAAATCACCCCATACTTTATCTTTTCTTCAATATCTACCATAAATTAGTCATTATTCTCGATTAAATGCATAATTTGTAATAAACAAGTCCGTCTCTCGGGGCACACGGCTGGATATGTTTTTATGAGGTTGTTGGTTCTGTCAACTTGAAGTAAGTCCATCTGTCACCATATTTTTTTCATTTTATTTTATTTATTAATCTATTTTTGACTATATTTATTGGTTGGTCCTCAAACAAGTACATTGATGGAGTAGGGGTACTCCTATCTTTGTATTTTTGTAATGCCGACCCAGGTGCTCATGCTTAATCAATAGGAGAGCTCAGGGATGTACTACTATAACTCAATATTAATTAAAATATGTTCATCATCGCCTTACCCATCAATATTTTCAAAGCATGTCCAAACTAAAATTATCATTAATTAAATTAAACGGGCGCTTGATTCAATACACAATTCATACCTCTAATTTTTAATATATAAATTATTTTTATAATTGGTTTGTTAAAACTTAGTTTACTAAACTTTGATCTTAAAAAATTGAATTTGCTAAACTCTTAACCTGGTTTAATTATATAAATCTAATAAGATAGATTTGTTCCTAGGTTTTATCTAAATATGTGCTAATTTTTTTAAACAATATTTTATTATGTATTATGTACTAAATATTTTAAGAATATTTAAAATTTTAAAAATTCCCCACATAATTTCTTTAGGCATAAATGGTAGGTTTATGATCCTTTTCATTTGCTGATTTTATTTATCTTACTCAATATTCTTAAAACAAATAATAATAATAATTTTTAACATATTCAATATAATTTTTATTATCAATATCAAAATCAATTTAACAGAGCAGTTGTGAAAGATGGTTTATCTTAATGGAAACTTTCTAAAAAAGGAACTAATAATTGAGTTTAAAAATCTGTTATATATATATATATATATATTTGTCAATTATGTAGTTGTGATTTGTTAATTTAAATTTATTTCACTTGATATTTCGTATTAAGCAAAGTCCTACTTTTACTTGATATCAGTTTTTATTCTTGAATTGTTTTACAAATTTTTTTCTAATTTTATATATAGAAAGAGAAGTTAACTTCATAATATAATTTGATTTTTGAGTTTTTATAAATTTTATAACATGAAATATTTTAATATTTTTATGAAAAATTAAAATATCTAGTATTTCCAACCAATAGCACAATATAAATATAAATAAATTTTGTTAAATTAAAAAATTATTAAAATAAGTTTTATGAGAAAGCCCTTTTGAAACAAACCTGACCTGACCGGACAACGCCTAGTGGAAATGCGACCGCTAGGCAATTTCTTGAGGGAATGTATTTAACTATTATTAGCTACAAAGGTCATCAATCAACCGTGACTGAATGAATTCTTGTCCTCCCCTTCTGTACTTGGACCACTTAACACTGGATTATATTTTATAAGAGAGGTCTTGTACTTGATTAAGCTTTTCTTTTGGACTCTTTCAGCTCCTCTCTTCCCCACTTTCTCCTCCTAATTTTTCTGTTTCACCTTTTTACCCACGAGAATAGTGAGAGGTAGAAATTAGTATTTATTTTAAAATTTCTCAAATAAAATTAATTATAATTCTCCTAATCAAGTTATTTGAAATATATTACATCTTTACTTTATATATATGTGTGTGTGATGGATATACAGTAACATTGTTTATATTTCAATATCTTCATTTTTTCTCTGTTTAACGTGATATTCATGATACTCTCTCACATTCTAATTTTTGATACATTTACTAAGGCCACTAAAGTTCATAACATTTCACTACCTTGCCTATCTCTTTTTCTAAAAATGCTTGATTAATAAGTTCTAAATTGATAAGTTATAAGAATACAATTCATAATTTGAATAATTAATTTTATTAAAAATGAAAATGAATAACTGAATTGAGTTGATGGATTTACCTAGCTCAAGTTATAGATTAATAAATGATTTTTCTATTTGAAACCCATTAGAATATGTAGTGGACGAGAAATTAAATTATATATAAATGATCAAATCTTATTTAACTGCTAAAATAGTTTCTCAAAAGTTAATTTTGATACTATTCAATATAAAGATACTACACTCCACTCAAAAAATTGATTTATTGGAATGTATAATGTCACTACTCTCTCTGTCTCTCCTACTCTCTCTCTCTCTCTCTCTCTATCTATATATATATATATATATATTTAGTAGGAAAACTAGTGTGAGAGATTTTAAGGTCAAATTGGGGATGCGGCATAAACGAGATTGACTTGGTGGGATGGGCGGCAGAGGAGAAGCGACGCCTTGGTTCTAGTGGTGCAGCTATTTTCTATAAAGTCACGCTCTTAATATTTTAGTTTAATATAAATTATTTTAAAAAATAAATAAAATAATTTTCACCTAACATTCTATAATATTATGGCAAATATAAAATTATTTTCAACAAAATAAATAAATTTATATTAGGACAATATGGTTGAACATTAAACGCTTAGAATTTTACGATAATTTCACCTAACAAATTTGACCCAGCGTTCTTGTATTAAAAATATTTAGAGAAATGGCCAGGACAGATCTAAAAAACGTGTTTGAAAAAAGAAGTTATTAACAATAAAAATGATTAAAAATAAGTCCGATGAAATTGATTTTCTTAGGAGCTAAGTATCTAATTATATTGTTTATGAAGATGCATACATATTGTTGAAATTAAATTAATAAAAACCTAATATACAGTCAAACAACTCGTGTGTATCTTATTCCCGTCCGATTGGGCTAGAATGAATAAATAAATAAATATTTTGGGCCAAAATGAATAAATAATTAACACTTGGATCTTTTGAAACTTCCTTAACTAACAACCGACTTCTTGAATTACCCTCCATATAACAATAATTTAAAGAAACAAATAAATTATCTTTAACTTTATGATATTCTATCTGCTGTCAGTTGCATTAGTAGAATAAATAGGATAGGATAATTTTATTCTGCCTATATTGTAATTTTACCTGCTTAAGAAGAGTATGAGCAATATTGTTTTAAAATTTTTTTATCACATTTTATCACCCCAGATAAGTTTTATCACATTTATCAAGTCTTTATAATTTTATCTTGATTTGACTGAAAAAGTCAGATAAGGGTAACTACTAGAATTTTTTATGTTGATTGTTTACAAGGCTACCAAACCTATGTAAAAAAGTAATAAGGTAAAATAAATTTATTTTATCTTACTTTATCAAGCCAAGCGAACCGAGCTGTAATTATAATATATATATGATATGTTAAATTTTTTAAAGTTGTTATCAACAATTTAGTCTTAATAAATTGTTAGAATTACGATAAAAAATTAAATGGAGTAACTTATACTAATTTGCAGGTGACACCTCGATAATAAAAATTTTTAGTGCTTTACATTCTAGTATTATAAGGTTAAAAAGGTTGATATAAAAAACAAACTTCTTATTTTATAGCTAAATAAAATTTTTGTTATCAATAAATTGACAATTGGGATAATGCCCAAAATATACAGGAATAATCTCATATTTTTTAAAATATATAGAATATAATATGCTATTAATTTTTTAAAATTTAAAATACACATATAATAAAATCATAATATCAGTGAAAAAAATATACAATATTCATGAATAATACACATATTTACTAATTGTTAATTAATTTACACAATTTTGAAGAGAAAATTTCAAAATAAGAAATGGCTAAAAAGAAAAAGGAAAAAAAAAGTTATCAACTTAACTGCATAATGTTTACAAAAAGAAAATTACAAATAAAAGAAACAAATTTTTTGTATTTTTTTCTAGTGCGGGAGAATTTGAGACAAATAAAATGAAAATATTTTTGAATTTATTTTGAACTTGTGGGTGGGAAGAAAAAGCCCTGGCTTCTGGAGAGCAAACATGTTGTGTCAATATCGAAAGAGATGAAAGATATGCGAAGTGGGTGTCTCAGCTTTACCAATGTGTGCCATATGCGGCCTCGCAGCGTTGGACTGCTACCTTTCTGTACATCTGTGCAATTCCAGTCTCTGTTCTTAGCTAAGAAAAAGGGGATAAAGGAGTTTCTCCATTTAATTTTTGTTTTTTCTTTTTCAAATTAAAAAATTTGTTTAAAAATTTTTATACCCCTATTAAGTTTTTTTCAACTACATTTAGACCCTTAAAAAAAATACAGAAGTAGCCGAAATAATGTCTATTTTAGTCTTTTCCAACCCTAAAATGGACACTGAACATGAGCCAAAGGGTGAGGTGGGGACAGGGGAGGTGCAGGGTTACCAGGAGACATAATTGTTTTTGGTAGAAATTTGGAGAGCAATAATAATAAATCGTGTAATTTATAAATAATTTATTTTTATAAAAAATTTTATTTATTTTACGGTGTGAAACTAATTCTATTTAAACATTTTAGTTGTCTAGTTTTAAATATACACTTTCATGAATTTAAACTAAATTCTTCCCTGTAATATATATAAAATTTTACTGCTTATATTATGTCCATTGAATGAAAAATTTTAACATTTGTGAAGTAGGTTACCTTTGATAAAATACTAATTAGAAAATTTTTGTTTTACTTTAAAATTTATGATAGGAAATATATTGCAATTTAATCTATAAGAACCACACTATAACTTATAGAAAAACTTTAGAAAAAAAATAATTTCTGTTGAGGAAAAAAAATTCAAGTTTAAAATATTGTTATTTTTGGGGATTTAAGATGAAAAATTCCTTGGCTATTTTTTATAAATAAAAATTCACAATAAGCACCCTTTGTTTTAGAAATAAAAGAAGCATATAATGTAAAATATATGCACGTCCAAAATATTTAAGAAAAAGCGTAAATAAACACTCCAAGAACCCAATACAACATTTCAAACAAATCTCGTACGAAGTCGTTTTTTAAGAATTTAAAATGATTTAAAAATTAATACGTAAAGTTCTGTCTAGAATCCAAATTTAAAATTTTTAAAAGTTTCTCAATCAAATAACCATCCTTCTCTTAAAAGTATATATAGAGAGAGATACAAATAGAAAAAGAGCAAATTTAATTCATTTGATATTTATTTTTAGAAGATAAAGCTCATATGCCCTCTCCCTCTCTCTCTCTCTCTCTCTTTACATACATATATATATATAATTTTTTCATACATATATATATATATATATATAATTTTTTCGTGAGAGAGAAAGGTACACCATTTGAAATAGTATCGAACGAACGCTTAAATGGGGGGAGGGAGTTGCCCCTTTACTATCTTTGCATTAATTCCTTGTATGACGAATGGTCTAGAAAACCTACTAACGTGGTTTTCTTGTGGTCTTGGCTACCTTAAAAAAAAAAAAAAAAAATCAAATTTAAAATTCAGACGCTATCCCAATTCCAAAGCCACATCTCCGGAATTAAAAAATAAAAATAAAAATAGAAAGAGGGAGAGAGAGGGAGAGTGCGTGTGTGTGTGTGAGAGAGAGAGTAAGTAGGTGGGAGGTTGCTTTCGTAGAGGTAATATCATTGTCAAACTGTGGGGCGTTTGCTTTTATTATTATTTTTGCTTGTACCCCACTGCTCCCTAAAAATTTAAACAGCGAAAAATTTGACAAAGGACAGGAGACCCCACAGCCTACAGGCTCTCATGACTTCTGAGTTCTCAGACCTTTTGTAACCGACCCTACCCTGCCCCACCCTATCCTACCCCACCTACTTTTATTTAAATATTTTATCCCTTAAAAATAACATATATACATACAAACCAATGGATTACGTTTGGCCCACCACAATGATTTCGGATGCATCAAATTACATTAATCCTCAGAAAAATCAATTTGAATCGTGTTAAATAATTCACTTGAAAATATGGCGAACCAACTTTCTTAAAGTTTTCAATGGGTTGAAATTAGCTGTCAATTGATTATTAAGAAAATGGATTATTCTAATTTTATATATATATAAATATACGCCTATTTTTTTACTTAAGTTAAACTAGCTTAATATTATTATAAAAATTTTAGCCCCAATGGGCAGTATGTATTAAAAATAAATCAAATATTACCATTTTTGACCTCAATTTTTTAAAATAATTAAAAATATTTTTAACTAAAAAATCTAGATTAGCAAAAATATGTGTCATTGGATAATAAAAATTTATTTAATATCACATCTTTGAGTTAAGATTTTAATATATGTTAGATTAGTCTCTAAAACTGATCTAATTAATATAAATATCATTAGGATCTCTACCTAACATTAAATACAGGGTAATAAAGGTGTTAATGCATACTTTATAAATTGATATATATGGAATTACATATAATATATATGTATAAATGCAATTTTATGTAATGTTTTGTTTTAGTTTGGTTCTTTGTATTGGTAAGCCAAAATCAAACCGGTTTTTTTTAAATATTTAATTTTATATTAACTTGCCAACCGACGGACCAAACATAACCGACGGTTTGGCAGGACGGTTGGTTCCTTTTTTAACAGCCCTATTTGGCCATCCTAGCTTTTTCAAGAAGCACGTTGATGATAATAATGACTTTTTTTTTAAGGTTCAATTTTCTTATCGTGTGATTATATGAATAAAAATTTAAAACAAAACAAAAGAGTTGTCTTGCAAGAATAAAATTTTTTTGATAAATAATTAATATAAAATTTATATTTATCGAATTAAAGAAGCTTAGTAACGGCAGATGTAGGGTTAGAGCTTGTAACAAATTGGAACTAGTGTTGAAAGCCGGTTCTTAATAATGCCAAAGATAAACATGATGGGTCGCTATTCAATAACTTTTGCTACTAATATTTCAATATAAGTTTGAGATTGCGGTTAAATTTTGATAAAATTGATTTTCAAGTGGGTTTTTCTGACAAAGTCACAATCTTATATTAGATTTTTTATTTTTATTTTTTTATTATTTATAACTATGTTATGTTCAGTGGTTGCATAGAATACGTGTATGTAATTAATATAAGAATCCAGTCTGTTGGAAATATCATTGGATCAAAAGCATACCAAAAATAGGGTTTTCGTATTTTTATTAAACTACTAAGCTCCAATTCATATGTCCCAAAAATCCTTTTGAGGATATAAATCATTAAAAAGAAGGCACTTGTTGAACGATTTTGGCATTGAAATGAAAGCTAAAGAAAGTTTGAATAATTTACAAGTCATAATTTAAACTATATGCTAAATTTGAGGTTTAGATTTATGAAATATATTGATAAAAATGGGAGCATACTTCTAAAGATAGAGACCAGCCACTGCAGCTGATTACTAGTTTTAGAAACACAGCTGATTTCAAATTTACACCTCCGTCGTCTTAAGCATCTTTCTATTTGTATCTCTAAATATTTCCTCTTAATCTCAACAATAAAATTTTTGAGAGAAGTTGCTCAAACTCGAAAAATCTACTATGGTAAATATCTTATCTTTATTATCTTAACCCTTAAAAAGAGGATCTACAAAAGTTCTGCTTTCTATTAATGTTTTCTTCTTCTTTTTTTGTGTGTTTTTTTGGACACTCTCTCAGACTTGGACCACCAACGGACTTGGATCCAAAGTCTATTTTCAAAGTTGTTTTTTTTTTTTTTTTTTTGCTTCAATTGAATCAATTTCTGAAAATTTTGAAACTAATTTTCAAATGAACTTTTCCATTTTTATGGATTTCCAGGCATTCTACTTAAAAAAACATGAAGAGTTCCCGGAAACCGACACCAAAACCTTTCTTCTTAGGTACCTTTCCCCATAGCCTTATATTAAACCAAAGACAAACCCGTAAGGCAAGAATTAATTTGTATTTATAGTTGGAGCTCTAATCCTTGCAACATGTTGCAAGCAACAAAAACCAGAAAGTCAATATTCCTTGCTTGTAGCTCCCAGTCAGAGACCCAGTCAGTTCCCACCACGTGTCCGTCATGCTTCCCACTCCGGTCAGAGTAAAAAGCTTCACAACAACAAGAGATTCCCTCCGGCAGCCGTGAAAAAAATTGAGAAAACGAGCTCTCACGGACCGGTCCAGCACCCCAAAAGAAAGCAGTTTTCGAAAAACGAAAGTACTAAAGAAAACAAAACAAAAGTGGGGAGAGAGAGAGGGGGGGGGGGGTGGGAGGGGACCATCACGTTATTGTGATGACACCTTTGCCTCCATCGCACGGCGGCCGAGACGGCACGAGGGCCTGCCGTCAGCAAGCCCGCTCCGATCTCGTCCCCGAAAAAATAAAATATATGCCAAAAAATTAATAATTTAAAAAACCCCAATTGGGCTCTGTTTCCTGCTGAGAAACAGAGGAGGCAGTGCGGGCCTCGAAATCCAAGAACATCAGGATAAAATCTGAATGCATATAAGAACGAGATTCGTTTCATCCGGTAAAAACTTGATATCTCTATTTTTTTCCAGTCTTTTATGTAGTTTTTATTACATTGACGACGGATTGATTCTAGACTTTGCTTCTTACACACACTCAGCGACCAAAAATGGAGAAGGGGATAAAGAGATTATACGATTATCTGAATATCCGGCTATATATAAGATATATATACCTTTTTAATATGCCCTTGTACTTGATCAAGACGAAAAATTGAGAAAAAATCCAAAATTTTCTAGGGTTTCTCCCTTAAGAGAGAAGCTAATCCGGTCACGACCTTCGCCCCTCTCTCACAGCTTCTCGGTTTGATCGTCGGAGGCTGCCACGGGGACGCCACGGCCGGAGAAGGCGGCGGCTTTTCCTTGTCGCCGGAAGTCTTCGCCGGCGGGCGCGAGTCAGCTTCGCCCGAATTCATTTCCTCCTCCGACAGCGCCTGTTCCTCCCCGAAGATGAGCTCCAGCTCTCCGGAGACGCTCTCCGACGGATTGTGCTTCGGCGAAGCGTCGGAATCCTTGACGGCGTCGGTTTTTGGAGGACAAATTGACTTATTCTCGGCCTCAGTTTGAACCTCCTCGGCCGGAGAGTCGGTCTCCTTGTCGGCATCGTTTTCCGCTGGAGCGGTAGTTCTGGCGTAAGGGAAAGCCATTTGGCTCGCATGTACTCCGCCTTCCTCCACGGAGGTATGTGCATCCCTTTCTTCTTCAAGCTCTGTCTGGCGGCCTCAGAAACGATTGAAACGATTTGTTGGAGACGATCAGCGCGGCCGACGAAAATGTGTGGCAGAGATTGGAGGATCGATTTATAGCCTCCAGTTGATCGAGCAATCTCGAACTCTGATCTGAAATCAACATCTACCAAGACTCTATCGCCTTCCACATTCACATCTATGTACTCATATTCCCCTGTATAACCATATAAAAACACACAAATGAGGGCCTAAGCAAAAATTTTATTACATAAATATCTACATCCAGACCTAGTGAAAGAGAGGAATTACCGGCGGGATATGAGGCCGATTTTTCCCATCGCGATTTGCAGATTGAAGCATCGTAACCGACAAGCAATAGACCGTCCGTAACAATTTTTCTCAGATCATCCTTCCGCTTAGAAGTTTTATTCTTTTCGACGATCTTCGAAATGTCGGCTAAGAGATTTCTCTCTGCAACACTGGCGCATGGGATTAAGCTCTACAAAACAGAATAATTTTGTTAGATTATCAGCAAAATGCATAGGCCGATGTTCGAATTTAATCACTATCAGAGAATTGAAAAGAATTTAGCGAAACATTTACCTTAAGAGTATCCAAGTAATCACCAAACGAAGCGGTTGGAATTGAGTCACCAAAACCACCATTGGTTTCGAATTCATCGTCGGAGCTGTCATTGTTGTTTCCATTGAAGCAATTGCAGCGGTTGCGACTACATTTCACAGCCGATTGCTTCTCGTTAGTCTCCTCGATGAAGTTCTGCACCATTTTATCCAGACACACAGAACTCGGCTCGAACTCGGCAACTCCATCCTTACCGTACTGCGGCTCGCCGGCAGGAAGCTTCTCCGCGGATGAAATGCGCAGAACACTTGGGAACTGCAGATCAAAGAGCCTCTTGAGGCGTGATTTCAAGACAGGTTTAGCCGAATCGTTCCGGATCGATTCTCCGTACGCTTGGGAATCGAGAGGTTGAATCTTCATCGGAAAAGGCATGGTGAGATTGTTAGTCAAAGACTCGGTTCTCTCTTGGTTTTAAGCACCGCTCTTACGTTTTACTTCTCAGAACCGCCTAGTTATACTGAGTCAATACCGCTCAATTTTTTCAGAGCTCTGAAAGGCACTCTTTCTTTAAGATTACAGTGAACAATCAAAACTCAACACTGTACTCGAGTAACTCGATATCAATGATTCTCAGAACCCTCACTTTAAAAGAGTTGCACATAAAGACATGAACAATGAAAGCACTGAACCGCAAAATCAATGATCGGAGGTTAGGTTAACAAATTCACCTCAACAATTAATACAACTCGCATCACCCGATCATCATCATCATTTCCGCCATCGGATCACGCAAGGATCAATCAGAACCAACAACTACCCAAACTAATACAAAATTGTTTTCTGAACAAAATCGGTACCTTGCTCAGTCGTCCAGAAAAGGATCGAATGACTTCGCAACTCTGCAAGAGAAAATTAATTGCGTTTCCCCTTAGTGCATCTCATGGAAGACGTGATGACGATGGAGCGAGACGAGGTCATTGCGTGTGCGAAGAGACAAATCGACCGCCGGAATATTCATTTTCCGGCTACCAGAAAATGCAGGTTCGAAGAGCGTCTATTTGGCTGTTTCTGAAGTAGAATGATTTGGGAGGGAGGATTTTATAGGCGAAGTTCCAGGTAATGACATGGACATTTGCCATGTGGCGGATGACATGGCGAGGATAGAGATGAGATTTGCGTCGGAAACGTGGCAGAAGTTGCTCGCAGTCGGGTCTCCTCCGACGTGATGATATGAGGACGCGTGTTCTCGAGAAAGTTCGTGGGCGCTGGTGATTGGACAGCGGGATACCAAAGTAAAATTACTTGGATATCCTTTCTGTTTCGCATAAAGTTGGGTATATGCTCCTCGAATAGCGGAGATATCGAAACTGCCCCTGGATTATCGTGGCCGTGTTCGAAATTTGAAATGGGATTTTTAAAACTTCCCAAATCTGACTCTTCTTCTCCCTTCATTTTTATACAAAAATCTAACAATTTTTTCCCTTTTCTTAGAGATTTCTAACATTTCATTTTCGCCCTTGAACTTTTGCTTTAAAAATATTTTAACTCATATTTTTGTAATTAGTGGTGTTTACGGTTTGATTTTTTACAATTTTTTCACAAAATTTATACCATACCAATTTATTCAATTTTTAAAAATTAAAACTAAAATCATATTTTTTGATACCAATACCAATTCATTCGATTTTGGTACGATACGGTACGATTTGGTTCGATTTTTTAATATTTTGTTATTTTTAAATTTAACTAATCAAATAAAATAATATGTAATAATAAGTATAAACACTTCACAACAAATAAGTAAATAAATTTAAAGAAATAACCTAAAATTTGTAAATAAATAAAAGGATAAAAATAAAGAGACTTATAAAATAAATAAAAAGATGTATAATATAAATCAACTAAATATAATAATATCATATTATTATTTTAAAATTAATAGAGACTTAAAATAAAAAATAAAAAAGAGATTGAGTCATCATTTCACTTTATTTTGTCACTTTTCGATCATGTATTGAACATGAATCATAGTCATGATTAATAAAAATTAAGGCGAGACAGTGGAAGAGAGAGGCGAGGTGAGATAATTGTAAAGAGAGAAAAGGAGATCGTGAGAGTTGTGCTTAAGAGATGAGAGAGTTAGTATTCCAAACAAAATTTTGTATATATATTTTCTCTTTTTACACTTTAACCCTTTATACTTACACATCCTCTTCATATAAGCCTCCATCTTTCTAATTTTTTCAATTTACTATTAAATTATTTTTAATCTCTAGAAATTTGAATATTTATATATAATATAAATAATTTAATAAATTATTATATATAATATTTAGTTCGGTACGATTTTTTCAGTTTTTTATTTATAAAACCTAAACCGTATCAAAATATTCAGTACAGTAGTACCTAATACCAAAACCTATAATATTTTTTTAAAAAATTAACTTTTAGTACGGTACAGTTTGGTTTAATTTTTTAAAACCATGAACACCCCTACTTGCAATAATAAAAGGTTTTGGCAAGTGCAATATCTTTTTTTGATTTTCACTTATTATTTTACTTTGAATTGCTAATTAAGCAGACATTTAAAAAATAATTTAAGTTCACGATTAATTAAAAATTTTATTTATTTGACAAGTAGTAGAAAATTCGAATTCGAATTCGAAATCTCCTTTTTTCAATAGTTTGTTGAAGTTTGAATATAGTAAGGTAAGATATGGCTTCATATTTTATTTTTATCACACGAGAAAGAAAATAGAAAATTTTAAATTTTAATTATTAATGTTAGTTTTGTAAAAAAAATATTCTAATTAATAAACTCAAAATTATTAAGAAAAACTTATTTTTAATATATAATTTGATAAACATCACATAAAAATAATAACATTTTTTTTTCAATTCTGAATGATCTGATTGGTCAACAAAAAACTTAGTTGATCAAGCCACTTGGCAGTTGGCATATATTTTCCTTTATTTGTTCCTATTTTTTCTTTTGGGAAAATAGTAGAATTTTTTATTTAATTTATTTATTTATAAAAATGACACATGTTTTTGCGAGTTACCTTACTCTGGTAGGTGAACCCCATACGTCTCGTGCTAAGACCCTGTTCCAGCTAATTGTTTTGTCCCACCTTTTTCTTCAACCAAATAAGAAATATATTAATTTTAGTTTAGAAAAACTTTATAAAAACAAATTCAAAATGGGAAAAATATTTTTCCCAAAAGACAAAAAATTATTTTATGTTTTTATTAATAAGATATTTATTTTTCTTTGTTTCTATTTATCAAATCAATACAATGTGGCGCTTAAAATTATATTTTAACGCGGATTTTAAATGCAAAACTTACCAACTTCAAGCTGTAACATGATTGTTACGCAGTTACATAAATTAATTTATTATATGAATATGAATCGAAGGATATAAGATAAGTTTTTTAAATTTAAAATTTAGAGTAAAGTTATGATTTAACAATAAAAAATTAAAATAATAATTTTTTTAATTATTTTTAATTATAAATTAATAAATTAAAAGAAAAAAAATAGTTTATTTGATATTAGGTGTTATTTCAGTAAAGTAACATTCAATAACATTCAATAGACTAATAAAAAAGAAACTTGTGTACAACACTTTTAATTTTAACTTTTTATTTTAAAATATAAAAAATAAAATAAATTTATTTTAATTATTTATCAATTAATTTAATATTTAATATTATATTTATTTTTTTTATTAAATATAAAATAAAAAATATAAAAATTAAAATCAATAAAGCTGCACATATACTTTTTTTTCTACTGGAGTGCTGCTCCGCCACGTAACATCAAATGGACCGAAAAAGAGGACCGGGGGAGGGGGGGAAGGAACGGGGGATGATGAGCCTAAGGGGCTAGGCCAGTCTCGATCTCTCACTTTTTGCTCGAACGTTCCCCAAAATCGTCCACAGCTACACTCTTCTTTATTGACGCGCAATAATCACCGATTCTTTGCTTCGCTCGCTTTACCAGTCGCTATTACTTACTCAGAAGAGGACGATGGGGATAGAGGACGCTTGTCCAACGCCAGCGCTCTCCGTTAGCCTGCAACCGACAGGTGTCCGGCAGAACCTTATGCCCTGCGGGCTTGAGCGACAAGCTCTCTAAATTCAACCGGCAGGCGCCAGTTATGACTCTTATGGCTCTGCTTTCTTCGTGCGTGAGCGAGAAGCTCCCTTCTCATTCGCTTTCGGCGAGGAAAAATGAAAAGGAACAAAATAAATAAAAAAAGGAACAAAGAAAAGGTAGTCGACTCGAGTCGGTGTTCGTGAGCCGGCGTCAGCAGCTCGACGCGCTTCGGCGCAGCACAGCCAAGCGATTCGGCTTCGCCGCGTCTGGACCTTGACCTTCAAAAACGTGGACCTGGACCTTGACCTAAGGGGCTTCCAGAGAGCCCTGGGTGGGTCCGGTGCTAACTTCGGATTTTGTAGTAGTTTTAAAGTAGAAATACGAGGACTTATTTGGTGTGGTTCAAATTAAAGTATTTAGATTACGTGCTTATGAAATTAAACTCGCCCTTTAACCTTTTCCATTTAAGAGTATATTCGTAATTTAGAGAAATTTCCGCAGCAAAATAGTAATTAACAAATAAATTTATATTTTCATTTGATATTTCTATTTAATTATTTTCAAAAATATTAAACTGAAAATTTAGTGTCGAATAAAAACGTTTAAGAATTATTTTCTTTTTCATTAACTTAAACTTTAAAGTGACACTCGTCAGTAGAAATTCTTATATAGTTTATGTCAGATTTTTTTAATATATTTTAAATTTTTTTAAAAAAATTAATTATAAATTGAGATATTTTAACCAATTAAACTATTTCTTGGTCAACTAAGGTAATTTATGAGGATATTGAATACTTTCTAAATCTACCTGGCAATTAATTTAATTTAATTTTCCAGTTACGGGAAATAGAGGCCATTAATTAGGATATTCAATGCTTTTTACAGGCATGCTTGGTAAATAAATTTAATCTTTTAGATCTTATGATGAATTTTTAGAGTTAGCTGTTTAGTGGTCATGACCCATCCGTTTTAGAAAATGGCTTCACCTTCAAGTCTCACTATGTTATACTTTACTGTTTAATTCTCGTGATTCTCAGTAAAAAAAAAAAAAAACTTGTGAATTTTGACTTTGACGTCTTAAAATCCACATTAAAATCTATTAAAAAAATCTAAGAATACCAAGAATAATAATTTATCCATATTCAACATGTATTCATAAATTTTATTCGATCAAGATCAGGTGTGAATCATTTAAAATGAAAATAAGATGAGTTTGAAAATTTTCTTGAGGACTTTTCAAATATAGAAATAAATACAAAGGTTATAATATCCAACTTGCCCAACATAATGTACAACATTATATATATGTACATTAAAAATTATATTATAAAAATATATTAGTTTTTTAAAAAATTAAATTATGCTCCATTGAATATATAGATACAAATATAATATCATTTAACAGAAAAAATAATAAAAATTAAATTTAATACTCCATTTTTGAATATGTACAGAAATAAAGATGTTGGTACCCGCCCTGACCCTACTCCGATGCAAAGTAGACTGTGCACCTCACCGATCAACTGAAGTATTAGATCAGATTGTGACCTTAAAGGTCAGATTGGGGATTGCATTCATTATGTGGTCTCCAGTTAAGAGAAATTATGAAATTGATGCACTTTTGGCAAACACAATTGCCAAATGCCTAACCCTCTTTCTTTCCAAAATCAAATGGGCACTTTTAATTTTATCCTCTTTTTCTTTTTCCCATTGTCAAAGTACTGATAGATGCTTTCCCACTTCTAGTTTTTTCTTTTTCTTCTTTAATTTTCCCTGATGAAATGATGAAAGATAAAAACAAACAATTAATTAAACATAATCAAAATTCCTAGACCATGATATCCCACTAATCTTTTGGTTTTTTACTTTGTAATGTTGGTGCTTTACTCAGACAAGAGTCTTAATGACTCTTCAATTGTACTCCTTTTAATGATGCCTATTGAAATAATTCAATCTCTTTGCCACTCATTTTCTCCTCTTTTGAGACTTTATAGGAACACGAGCATAATTTAGGCTTTTGAGACTCGAGTGCTTTTGGTTTTTACCATGATTTAGCTTTTTGTGTTTACAACCCAAAAGAAAATAGAGAAAATTTTAAAAAGAAGATTAGCTTTATGTGAGTTGAGGGAAAGCTGCAGTCCGCAGAGACTTTAAGAAATTACATTTGGGGCCCAATTCTTCAAGATTTTTTATTTGGGGAATCAATTTTCCTCGAAACACTAATCTCATTATTTTAGTGCAGCAGGCTCTAATTTCCATGAACAGGTCCCCAACTTTCTTCGTCATTGGCTTGATACCAACGTTTCAGCTTGAAAATTGTTATCTCAAAAGATTCATTTGATATTAAATTTGAATTTAGAAGATTAATAGTTGTATTATATATTAGGTCAATAACAACATTTTCACTTGAGAATTATTATTTCAAACCGATTCATTTGAAATTGAATTGGAATTTACAGGATTACTAGTTGTATTATATATTTAGTTAATAATATTAATTTTAATATTAAGATGTAACGAATAATATTAATATTAATAGTTGAATTAGTTCTTAATATTATATATAAGTTTCAAACCTTGTTTCATTTATTTTTATGGTATAATTTATCATCTAATTTCATTTATATATGTACATATACATACTTGAATTTATGGGTTTTTTCTTATAAACTTACTTAGCACGCTCTATTTTTGCCCCTCGAAGACGGGAATTTGTCTTTTGCCATAGAGGACAAGATAAGTCGGTTACATTTCCGCACGAAAATTTTTCGTGGCAAGTCACAATCAAACAAAACCAATCGTGCTGCTCACAAACTGCAATAGTACAACAATGTACACGGGACACTCACACGCGTCCAGTGTAGTACAAAGTGGATCACTTGTGACCGTGGTGATTGTACATAACCTCAAGCCTTATTGGATAAGCTATTAACAAAGAGTTGGAATATTGAATTGGGTGGGTCCTCTTTGTTTATTAATCCGAAGGGTAGATGGATCGTCAAGATCCCAAGTTGCTCCCCAACACACCTGCGTCCCATCAAGGTCACGAATGTGGGTCCGGAGTAATTGGGTACCAACTAAGGTTGTGCATTTTACACTTGATTTAATGAAGTGGGGGTAAAATTAATAAATTTAATAATCTAATATTTGTTATTTTGTTGCTACAGAAAAAAAATGTAATATTTCTATCATATTTTTGAATGGCCAGGAAAATTACTTGTTTATTTTCAGGGTTCTAGATGCTTTTTAAGCTATTTACTTCTTCGAATTTTGACTCTTTGATGGGTGGTCCTTCCTTGGATGGATGAGTGTAAGAAATGCCATCCTAGTAGTTTCTGGCTTTTGTATTGGCATTAGTTGCATTAAAATCTTTTGTTGGTTTCTGTAGGATTGATTGTCATTTAGGTTTTTGTTGCCTTTCATTTTCATTTTTAATTTTCATTATATGGACATTTAGCAAATGGTGATAATTAATGGGATGAATTGAATCTTTACCACCCAAAATTTTGTACATTGAATTTCTGGCTTGAAGGACTTAATTGAAAATGTCAACTTGGCTTGGCTAGAAATTAAGTTGACATTTTTGGATTGAGCAATGGGAAAATCGGCTTTGTCGGGGTTGAAGTTTTTTTGGCCACAATGGTGGTGAAAGAACGAGGAATTGTGGTCATTCGCAGCTGAGGCGTTGAGAGAGTGAGGGACCGCAACAGGCTCATGCAAGAGAGTAAGGGAGAGAAGAAATTTCCTTTTTCTTTTTTTGGTCCAGCACCACTCAAGCAAGGGGAATTAGCTATGTTGGGGTCGGCGTTTTTTGACAATAGTTGCGGTGAGAGAATGAGGGAATGTAGTATCTGGCAATGGTGGCGGTGAGAGAGAGAGAGAGGCATGGCAGCGGTGCTCATGTGAGAGAGAAAGGATTTTTTATTTTTTTTAATGCAAAAATGAAACAAGTGCTTTAAAAATTAAAAATAATTCTAAAACTACACTCAATCTTAAAAATATATACTCAACTTTTTGAAATATATATTTTAAAAATATAATTTACAAAAACAAATTTTTTGTTATTTTAATTATAAAATAAAGATACATATGTCTGAAATTGTAAAAAAATAACTTCATTTGCATCTAGACTTTGGGGCCTATGATATTTTGCCAAAGTCCCTCAACTCTATTCTTGCCTTTTATTGTGGGATTTAAAAAAATAAAATAAAATAATTAGCATTTGAAAATCCTTTCATAAAAATCATGGTATTGAAAACCCTTTTTCATTTTTGAACTTTGACATGATCCATATGCACATGTCCGTAGACATTATACGAGGGTTATCATGGACTAAAACAAAAGAAAGATTAAAAAGAAAGTGAATATAATTAATATTAGTGGTGATTTTTTAAATAAAAAGTGTGTGAGAAAAGAATTTATTGTTGATCTATGGTCCATTAAGTTAACAACTACATTAAATATTAATTTTTTTAAAAATGGTTTGCATAAGCATTATCAAAGTGATGATGGGAATAACTTGACCTAGTCTCTTTTGCTTTAGGAATTAATCATATGAAGAAATGAAAACCAACCCCCCCCCCCCCCCCTCAAAGGTGAGGTTGCTAGAGTTTTTTTAAAATAATTTTGAGTTTTTTACTATACATAAATTTTTTCTTAAGTCCAAAATTAACACATGAAATTTTTTTCATAATTTTTTTCAAATTTTCTCTCCTAAAATAAATTGCAAAAGGTACGTTCCAAACATCAACTTTACGTTTTCTTAGAGTTTTATAACATATTTTGCCAATATATCTAACTTGTAAATATAAATCACTTTTATCAACTTTTTATTTTAATATCTAATTTCTAATTTTTCAAAAGCATTTCCAAGCACCACCAAAATCTCTCCTAATTAAATATTGTGGAAGCTTAACCTTGCCACAAACCCAAATTTAGTTGACCAACCATTAGCCACAAATTGGTAACTTATAATGTGAAATTTTCCAACCATCCATAGTAATGAATATTGTCGAGTTAATGACAACTATTGGCAACAACTATTTCTACATTTTGAGAAAATGCAAAATGACAGTATTACTTTATAAGACACCCATATTTCTTTCTCTCTCTCCTTTTTTTTTTTTCCCATTTTGCTCCCTAAATAAATATAATTTTACCCAACAGGGGCAAAAGTCATACCTAGTGACACTGCCCCATTTGCTACCCTACCACTCTCTAATTTGATCCCATAAAGCTAATCTAGTAGCTACACCAACCTCTCCCATCTTAAAGTATTAAGTGTAATATTTCCTCAACATTATCAACAATACTATTATAATTCTCATAAATATGTCGCATACTCTAATGTACTAAGTGATGGGTGTGGCCTACATATGTATCAAATTATATATATATATATATATGTGTGTGTGTGTGTGTGTGTGTGTGTATGTATGTATGTATGTATGTATTAGGGATATGCTTTCCTTTGCCTTGTTATTACCTATGCTCTTTGTGGAAATTAATAAAGTCATCAAAGATAATCTTTTTTAATTATCTTTCTATCTAATCTTACACACATTAAACTCAAGCAAGCAAATGTTAGTGTGGATGAGATTCTATCGTTGTTTATGGTTTTTCATTTCTCCTTTCTAACAATGACAGCTGATAATTTTTAAATTATGGGTTATTTCTAAATGTATTTATTTAAAACTATGAATACAATGTGATATAATAACATAAAAATTAATTTGACATGAATTTAATAAAGTTAATTTCATTTTTTAATAATTTTTATATAGTTTTAAAATATTTGAAAGGTAGATATTATATATATATATAATATTTTTTTTTTTGGTTACAAGATGGGCAAAAGCCCAAAAACAACTAACAAAAACTAGCTAAGGGGAAGAAACCCAATTCTATCCCACCTCAAGAGAGGCCTTAGGTCAAGGAGAGGGAAAATCCATTCTTTGAGAGCTAGTTAAGAAAAATATTTACATTGACAAGAAAATTCGTACATTTAATGTTTAGCATAAATAAATTTTACGTGCGATTAGAATTAGAGTAAACTCTTAAACTTTCTATAAAATAAAAGACCTCACTTCTAACTCTTTTTGTGACACCCCAAAGGGGGGTGAGTGTGTGTGACACCCTTAGACAAATCCCACATCGACAAAACACGGGAGAGATCCTGGGCTTATTAGAGACAAAGGCTACTAAGAACAACTTGGGCTTAAGCATTTTGGTCCGGTGGTTAGGCTCAACAAGTTGGCTAGTCCAGTAGTCTCGGGTCCGTTACAAATTGTATCAAGACAACACTGCGTGCAACCTTGAACGATGGTGGGGCAAACCTCTCAAGTACGCTGAGTCCCAAAGGGGGGTGTATGTGACACCCCAAAGGGGGGTTGTGTGTATGAACACCCTTAGGCAAATCCCACAACGACAAAACACGAGAGATCCTGGACTTATTAGAGACAAAGGCTACTACTGAACACTTGGGTTTAAGCATTTTGGGCATTGGTTCAGGCTCAATAAGTTGCTAGGGCCAGTAGTCTCGGGTCGTTACACTTTTAATCCTAAAAAGCGAATCGGCAATTAATTTAGAATCTATTCCTAAGATAATTTTTTCTAATATCCGAGTCATTTGATATGAATTAAAGTAGGAATACAATGAATACATATTATAAATCCTTGGGGCTGAGGACTGATGATGCTGAATGAGGAGGGGTCGCAACTGCATCATTCACAATAAGGTGTTGGTGCATTTGAAATGTTTCTCAATTTAAGAAGTCTAGGCCTGTTTGTTTGTATCAATAACAACAAAGTTTTTTCAATAATATCATCTTGAAAAGAAAGGGAAAAGTTTTGAGTATTTAAAAAGCCAACTGATGAGGTGTTTGATAGAGAAGGCTATGAAAAATGATATAGCTCTATGGAAAAATTTGAAACCAATGTCATTTAGTCGCCTCCCATCCAATCAACAGCTTGCCGTGAACTGACGTGCGATAAGATAAAGTCTAATATTTTTTTATATATAAAAATATGTGTAGATATACTATGATGGGTGTGATGGGTTTGGCTAGGTTCCTCCTCTTACATGAATAACCATCTTTTTGGGGGAATGTTATGGGTGGATTCTTGTGTTTTAGGTTGCTTCTTTTATTTGCAAACCAAACAAGGCCTTGTTCTTGTTACATTGTTTTATTGACCTGTTTCTTCTTGTAAATTAGGATTAGATCAGTATTAAAATAATGCTTTCTTGTGATAGTCCCAGCTGGTTCTTGGATGGATGTGTGGATTGAGCAGTTGAACTTGAAGGAGACCGTGTGGTGAATTGATGGGCCATGTGTGTGGGCCACATAGAGGCTGGCCCACCATTTTGTCAAGCATCAAATCCACCTCTCACTTTTTAATTTCAAAAATAGACACTGGAGATTATTGGGAGGTTTAGGTGTTGGTTTGCGAGAATTTATTTTCTATAATTTTTAATTTTTACTTAATAATAATTTTGTTTGTTTAAATTTTTATTTTTGAATTATTTTTTAAAAATTTTATTAGAAATAGTTAAAAGTAAAAATTACTCATCTTCTCATTTTTTGTAATTAATAGTATAACTAAAATAATTTGAATTTTTATTAGATAAAAAATCTCAAATATTTTAATTATAACCCCAATTTAACTTTATTCAAATCAATAACAAATTTAATACTTCTTAAATGATGGACAAGTTAAACATTTTTAATATAAAAATAATATAATCATTATTACAGCTATTTTATTAAATATCTATTTATTAATTTATTTTTACTTTTCAATAAAAATTGTAAAAATATCCAATTTTTATAATTTTAACATTTTTAACCATTTTTAAATTTTAACATTTTTTAAAAAATAATAACTCTCCACAAATAAGATTAGTTTGATTAATATAACCAAGCATTTAAAAATTTTTCTTATAGATTTCAAAATCATTTGTATTTGATAATGTCCATTGTTTAATATGTGTTTAAGTTTAAATTAACCCTCTGTGAAAAGTAAGAAAGTCCACTTATTTTGACTAATTCAAGGTGAAAAATGAATTTTGAGTTTTAAGTTGATAATTATGATCAATAATAAGTAGGTATTTTTATTTTTGATTATTACATATCATTTAAAATTTTAAAATTCTAAGAATTAAATAATTAAAAAATTCTCATATTTTCAGATTATAAGCATGATCTTAATTTATGTATTATTTTTTTTTAAAAAAGTTGAAATATTCAATTTAAAAATGCCAACTCCAACATTTATGATTAGTGGTTCTTCTTGCTTTATTTATTTCTTTAATTTTAATATTATTATTGGTGGGTAGTGATGAGACTCAAATCTCAGTGTGAGCCAGCTCTATGATAAATTTCCATTTTATTATTAGCACTGAGTATTGATTGAGAATCAAGTACTACTAATTGATTGTTTTTTGGCAGATAGTTCACTTTTCTTTGCTTTTTTTTTTTTGATTTAAGATCAATCCACAATTACTTTATAATTTAAAATAATTAAGAGAGAGAAATTGGGCTTAAAATAAGGTTATGGGGGTTTTTAGATAAGTCAAAAGGCACATGGATGAGCATGAAAATTTTTTTAATTTAATTTCAAAGAAGTTTAACCTTATTTTATACCTGTTTTGGAACTATTTATATGTCAATTTAGGAACATGTTCTGTATCAGAATCTCTACCTAATTAAAGTTGTTAGCAAAGGAGGGCTACTTTAGGGCACAAAGTAAAGCAATAAACTATTTTAAGGCTTAACCAGTCCCACAAGAAATGGGGTTTAAAAAGTCTATAAAACTTCAAAGCAACTTTGAAATTTCTAGTCAAATACTCCCAAAAGAGAGTGTTGGTGGGTGGTTTTAATTTGATTGATATTTAAAATTAAATTAAATTATAAATTATAATTTATAATTTTAAAAATTAAACTAATTACAGTTCATGATTTGATTAATTTTTAAATTACAATTTTTAATTTGTAAAAATAGAATGAATTAAATTAATTAATTTTATAAAAATTTTGACATAATTTTTTTCTAGAAATTAGACATTCAAAATTTTTTAAATTATTTAATTTAATAAACTTATTATCTATTAACTAACAATAATAGATATAGATTATGCAACAAATATATTTTATATAATATAATAGAATTCACTCTCTAAAAAAGACAAACAATTAGTTATTAGAGAAAATATAAACATAAAAGATAGCAGAAAAAGTAAATATTTAGTCAAATATTAAATATAAATTATATATAAAATAAAAATTTTTATTCTACATATATAAAAAACTATATAATTTAACTCAATTTATATGATTTGTTTAAATATCAAATATCAAATAAAAAATATATAATTTTTTTAAAACTAAAATTATATTAAATTAAACCAAATCGTAATTTAATTAGTTTAAATAATTTAGTTTGATTTATTTGAGCACCCCACCAAAGAACTCTTAGAAGCCCTCTAATCAAATAGTATCTTTAATCCATGGCTCAAGTTGGAATATTTTTCTTCATATGATGTTTTAATATAATAATAATAATACTAATAATAGTAATAATAAAATAAAAGTAGCATGAAAAGATGGCTCACTCAATGAAATTAGAGTATGATATAGCTTGGCTTCTCCTTGCAAGCTTTGTCCGGAGGAGGAAACTAGTGGGTGGCTATTAGTCTTTGCCTAGGCCCATCCAATCTGTCCCTCTGATCAAGATTTGCACCAAATAAAGGAGACTTCTTTTCCTCCTAGAAATTTAACGCTCTCAGCATCAATGTCTTGTCCTAGTCAAGATAAGCTGTCTTTATTTAAAAATTTCCAACGAAATCGAGAAGAAAATTTACAATAATCAATTAAATATTTCCTTTTATGACATTGTAATGTACATGTTATGAGAATAATGAACTATATAAAGAATAAAATTTACTTGGATTTGCACAAAATGAGCACGCTTCCACTGCTTAGTTCACTAATAACTACTAGTTGTATATATATATAAAATATATATGTTTTTTATTTCCATCTACTCTTGAAATCTAGGTGGTCTGGAGGACCATCATGGCTCTTATTTTCCCAAGAATTTATATATAGATAATAATATTTCACAGCGTAGATTTAGACTTGATATTGATAAGGAAAAAAAATAAAACATCAAAACGTTACATTTTTATATTTTAAGAACTACGAGATCATCCATTTCATTCTTGGGTAAACAAAATGATATATGTTGAGAATTTCTTTCTAGGTTTTGTTAAACCCTCATTAGTGTGCATTTGCCATCCCTTAATTTCTCTAATTTTGGGGGAAGATTTGAGAAAAATTTTAAAGAAGAGAAATGCAATGGCTAATAAACGGTCAAAATAACAGATGATGAAATGATAGCTTTTCTGCTTCCCCACCCTCAGACAGTTGTTATTAATTCATTTAATCCCCCTGGGAATTATTGTGGTTGGAATCTTGTGTTGAGTTTGCTTCAATTTTACTTGGCAAAGCCAAACGGGACGCTCTGTGCCGGCATATTTACGTTCGACGTGTATCCTATGAATCTATGGCATGCAGACCACTGTGCATGCAACACTAATGCTGTTCATTAGGAATCCAGCAACTGGGTTGAAACTAGTCTCCCCCCACCCCCCGCGGGGCGGGTCTCTTTCATATTTGATGTTGGAGGTTACTTCACATAGAGTGTCGTTGAGTGCCCGGTACGTATATAATTTTTTTTATAATATATAATCACAAGTAGAATTTAATTCAAAATTTTGAGAATATCATATATATATATATATATAATTTTAAAAAAATATATGTATACATGTTTAATCATATATTTTATTATCTTTAAATACACATAATTAACTATTAATATAAAGCAATAGTAGCTAAATTCAAGAATAATAATACAATATATACGTAAAATGGGCTGAGTGAAAAAAAATTTGATAAAAATGAGTTTGAAGAGTAAATAAATAGCGACAAATTCTGTATCATGAGAATACAATTAGACATCGTTTATTATTTTTTCAGACATTATTTATAATGTAACTTTTTTCACATTTACATTTTTTCATTGAAAATTTATTTATCTTTAAAAACAGTCTTTTACATTATTTTTCTTTTATTTTAAACCCTTAATTAGCCTGTCAAGTGTGAATTTGTTTTAATTTTATTTATAAACTTTTAAATTCTTGCACAATTCTTTTATAGATATAAATAATAAAATATTAAAGAGATTATTATAAATAATGTTAACGCAACAAAATTTTTAATATAATATTATACAACTGTAAAATAATATATATAAAATTGTATAATGTATATATTAAAATGTTAGTTAGATTGTCTCGTTGAGTTACTGTTGAAGTTAGAGGTGATAATCTAAATAATACGATACCCAAATTTGACAGTATAAAATATATCTCTATCGCAAATAAATTATTAAAAAAATCATGTGATGTCACCTACCTTCTTAAGTATGATTGATGGGGATCTACGGTGAAATGGCCAAATAAATAAACCCATCTCTTACGTTTACAAATTTGTGTCACATAGAAAACCTAGTAAAAGTTAATTATGGTGACAAGAAAATTAAATTACAAAAAATAATCACTGATAAGATGTTAGACATTTGTTGACATTGCGACCGTCTGCTCCATAGATATTGAAAATGTGTGGCCATCCAATTTGATGGAACGGGGCAAAATTATGTGATATTAACAGTCTCTTGGGCTGTCCAGTCATCTCCTGAGGCTGTGTTGGAGTCTACTTAACTTTATTTTTAAATTGATTTTTTGAGTGTGGTCCTGGTCATATCTCTGTTTGGGTCCTCTAGGGATTGGACACTTAGAATCATCTCGAGTCAAGATCAACAGCCAAAAAAAGATATAGTCTGTGGTTGCCAAAGACATAATGTTCAATTAGAAGACGAACAAAAAATAAACATGCACCCATCTACTGTTCATGAATTTGACTCATCTACTCTGCGAGAGACTGGTAGAAGTGGAAAATTGTTCATTCATTTATTTATTTTATATATATATTATTTGTGTCATTTCAAATCTTATCTTTTTCCTCTTTTATATTTGTTACAAATGTCACAAATTCAATATCAAATAGGGAGAATGGGAGAAAGTTTTTTAAAAGTAGAATCATAGTTTTGACAAATAATAGTAGAATAAAAATTGAGAGAGTAGTTTAATAATGATACCATCTACATCAAGCGTCTTTGAAAAAAATAGAGTGACAGAAGATGTTAACCTTACCTTGAAAAAAAACGTTAAGGGTTAAAATCGAAAAAAAAGTCACGAATTTTAATAGAATGAGCGTAAAGACTCTGTGACATGGATCATTCAAAATAACAGTAGAATAATTGAATATTTGCTTAGCAGCAGGAGCACCTGATTGACATCTGCATGAGCACACCCCAGCGATCACTTAATATCCCACCAAAAATCTAAATATTATGGCCCTCATTTATAGAGTTCACAGGGATATGATCCAGGGCAGTATTTGGTACCAAAAAAATTTAATTCGTATAAAATAATTAAATTCCTAAAAAAATCTGCAGAAATAAAATTTTCTTGTATCTCGTCTCCTTTATTTATTTGTTTATCTGAATTATGTTTAGTATGAGCCCCTATAGCCTATCCTTAATAAAGATAAAATTGAGTAATCGCGACCGGTAGACAGTTAAAAAGCCTCTATAGGCAGTTCCACAGTCCTTTCTTGCACCTAATAAATATGAAAATTCAACTTTATCTTCTTGGAGTTAGCAACTTCGAAGTCTACGCTACAAGTCATTGTTCTGACCTAAGTAAATGCATGTAATTGGCGATTTTACCAGAGCTGGATTGGCCTAATTTAAAATCTACGTCCAAATTTGACTGTTGAAAGTCGGAAGGAGGAAAAATTTAAAAAATTTTTAAAAAAAAGCCTGCCAGATCCAACAATTATATTTTATGCATATGTGGACATACACGGGGATTTTTTTTTTTATTTTTTTTGGTGGATATGGTCTCAATAACAGAAAATTACAAGTTCCCCTCTAAGGACCAAACAGGGCTTTACTAGTGGGCTTAAGTAGCCCATTCCTCAAGTTTGGGTTTGACCAACATCAATTTTTTGACTCCCACACCCAGCCCATTTAAGTGGATTACACATTTCACATCAACTGAAAATTTAAAAATTTTCTTTTTTAAAGCTTTTATTTTCAATTCTCTAAAATTGTTTTTCTAAATTTTTTAAAATTCTGCTCTATAAACTTATTCACCTCTCCAAAAATATCCTTTCTATTTTCTTTCCAAATTCTCTAATTTTTTTAATTTTTATCTTTAAACATTTTCAAATTTATCTCTAAATTCTCTAAATTTTTTCAACTTTGTTTCTATAAAATTCCTTTTATCTATTTTAAAAACCTCTTTAGTTTTTTCAACTGTCAACTCTCTAAAACAAGTAAACGGTAGGGTTTGAGCTTCCGAGTCTGGACCAAGTTGGCTTTGTGCTGATAAGTCTGGACCGGTATGGGTATGCAGCATTTGGGTCCGGATCTGGATCCTGCGGGTCTGTCTCAGACCCGGCCCCATTATCTAACTCAGATCCGGCCCACTTTCAGGCCTACCTGATATAATGTGAAATTCCATAAAATATATTATGCGCTTGACGCCAATTAACAATGCGATCAATGCTGTAGTGTGCGCATTAACACATTTCTAAACTCAGAAACCTTCCCTCTTCTAATACCTCTTACACTTAAAACAGTTGAAAAGGTCAAAGAAGACAGATATTTTGTTCCGACAACATGGCTGCTGTTAAATATCCAGATAAAACACATTCAAATCCAAAACGATGAGAACAAAAGTATTTTGTAACCCAAACCAGTCAAATATGCCTACCCCATTACTGTCCCTAGTTCAAAATTGACTAGCAGGTTCGTCACATTCAGAGCATATAACATTCCAGGATATGTATTCTTCTGCCCAGACAGATAAGGAAATTGAACTGGGTTCTGGAGATGAAGTCCAAACTAAATAAAAATTAGCTACTGAAGCATTGAAAATAGCTTTATAAGAGTTTGGCCACTACATCCCATGATGGTCATCTTAGCAACGGGAAAGACATGCAAGTATGATAAACGCAATAGTGTGTAGAAGCTACACCGGGAAAGCAATGAAAAATACATTATGCACGTGCCAACCGATCCCCTAAATCTGCTGTATGTTGAGTTTGAGAGTAGCTATCCAACTATTTAACAAAAAAGATCTAGGGCCTAGTAAAGATCTCTATTTTTTCTAGCATGGACCAAGTCTCAAACTGATAAACAGCAGAAAAAGCAGTCCAACAGACAGCATTTATCTGGCCCAAAAAAAATAAACCCAAACATCATCACCACACTTATGGAACATTCATAACTTGAATGGATTGCAACATGTCAGAGACAGCAATGATTAGGTCGCCCGATTTGACCATTCCCCTGGACTTAAGCAAGGAGAAAGTCCTATTAGGTTGCTTTCCATATCATCAGAGAAGTTCAGGCGGAAGGGTATGAGACCCCTTGCAGGTTCAGATGCCTCCGCACAGAAGTTGTAGTCGTGAAAGCAAAAATCGGACAGTCAGGTCGGCAACGTGATAAGAGAGATGCCATGTGTCCTGTCTTCGTGAAAACAAAGAGGGCATCCACCTTAAAATGTTTGCTGAAAATTCAATTCATATTAGTCATCAACAAGAATCTATCAGGGAAAGAGAGTAAAAGCTTAAGTCCCATCTGAATCCCATTGCTCAAAATTCCCTGCTTTCCCCACCCAAAAAATAAATAAATAAGTAAATGAAATAGTAGTTCTAGTTCAATATAAAGTTTAAAGAACAATGCAAGTCACATAATTGAGATTCTTATCACAAATGGCAAAGAAGTGAACTATATTAGGGTAAAGACAAAATCGTTTTGAGAACCCATTGAATAAATGTTCTATGTTCTACAGAAAAAACAGCACTGAGAAACTATAGTTCCATGTTCTACAGAATCACAAGCGCACTGATAATACAGCAGTCATGGACACGTTAAAATAAAAAATGAGTTCCACCAATTTACATCCAATAACTATTTCCAATGCAGCCGAGAACTAAGGAAAGCACAGAACTAAAGGAGCAACAAACAATGGCCCATTATGTTCATGAGATGCTATAGATGTCCCTAGAGAGATGGTAGAACCATAGAATGCCATGATACTAATGAGGCTAAGAAAAACCAGCCAACAAGAAGACAACAAGAACAGAGATGCTAATGGTTAAGTCAATTTCTTTCCGGAAAAGGGAAAAAAACACTTGATCTTCGGGCAATTGAAGACATTGTTCTGGTATTCCAAGCAATCATTTCAAACAAAATGATCATCAAATTGTATTGATAGAATTGCAGATTTTATTGCAATGATGGCAGAAAATGTTCTTTAAATTTGACATTTTATCTACTGAAATTGCATCTATAATACTATAATCACCTTTTCTGTAGCACTAGCATATGTACTAAATATGAGGGTAAGGGCTACATTTTGGAATTTCAGCAACAATAAACCCTCGTACATTTCCCAATTCAATATCTAAACAAATTCTTTGCTGTATCCTTGCAAAATAGAAGCATATAGAAAATTACTAAATTGAATAGTCAAAATATGTACCAGAAAAAGGGAAAAAACAACTTAGGAGTAAACGTACCCATCTTTGCAGCAGAATTGCAGATCTCCTCAATAATGCTATCAGAAAAGGAAGATGCTATATCTGGCAGTTCCATGGCTTCGTGGCATTTCTCCTTCTCTCCACCATCTCTCAATTCTCAAACTAACACTTCTCAGAACTGCTAATGCCTTCTCAGGTTATTGACCATGGCTGATTCAACCAGAGAGCATTAAAGCATCTGCACGTTGCCTAACTGCTTCAGAAACATCAGCCACCTCAGCCTAGTGGGAGTGGGTACTCAATCATATGACTCAAGCAGCTGAGAGGCCACAATGGCAGGTTTGTTTAGTTCCCTGCATAGCTTTATCAATCTTTTGCTGGGCAAAGGGACTGTTCCAAAGGATCTGAGCACCCAGATCCCCTCTTGCCACCATAACTCCATCTGAGGCTTGAATGATTTCTTCCAAGTTCTTCAGGGAGTCAATACTCTCTATTTTGGCAATGACAGAAACATCACTGCATCGCCACAATAAGAAAGTGAAGATAACTGACACTTTGTTTTGTCAGCAAAGGCAAGTGTAAGTTTCCAAAAAGGTCAACGATCTATATATGCTCAGAAAAGAATGAGAAGAAAAAAGAAGGATAGACGACCACTCCAGCAGCAAATACAATAGATGACCTACAGGCAGAAATAAAAAATAAAAAAAGAAAACACCTTAAGATAGAAATCTTACCTATCACGAACCGTGCCTTAATATAGCTCTTAAGATGGTTAATCACTTCAGCTCGACGTTAACAAATGATATTGCAATAAAATCAACACCCTCTGCAATCCAAAATCAATGTCCAACCAATCCTGGAGATACAAAGTGTTTAAGTATGACTAGCTAAAGAATTTTAACATTTAAGAAGAATATACACAAGTCACAAAGTTTTATGTTTCAGAAGTGCCACTACAGACACGCATGCTCGACCCAACTAAGCCTCTCCCACAGCTTCGGTAGGAGACTATTTCATTGATAAATTGAATCTCAAATATATAAAATCTTCATAATGGTTTAAAACAATTATGAGATTCTCCAATAAGAAAACAAGAAATCTTAGCAGCTAAAGTAAAGCCATTTCTTGCTTTCAGGAAAAAAGTAAGTAAAGTCATTCCTTATCTCATAAACTATTATATTTCTAGGAAAGAATAAAGTCCTAAGTTCCCCACTAATGGAAACCTGCATTTTTTTATTTTTTCTTTTTCCCTGTCTTGAAAGCAGCTATAATGGTAAACCTGATCTAAACTGAGCCTTTAATGCATCAAAGGAAAGCTAGTTCCTAGTATAGGGCATCGAGCTTTTTTTCCACCATAATATGACAACAGATTTGCACAAGACTATCTATTAAAGCAGCCATCTTATATTTGCTATGATGCGGGTTTCGAGGCACGACTCTGGAAGTATCCAGTTTTATCCCCTTACAGTGGCAGCAAAAGTCCATTTCACCCAGAACACTTTATGATTTGAGCTAAGAACTTAGTTTTAACATAAGCAAAAGCAACCAACCTTCGATGAAATTGTTGGAAGCATAGCATTACGTCTCGAACCAAGCTACCATCCCGATAAAATGTCAGATTAGCCCGAGGGAGTAAAAGTCCAGGATCAGTACAAAGGCACTTGACATCTGGACCAATCTTCTCAATTACCTCAAATC
>CAJVSB020000588.1:0-37767 GCA_911865555.2 Thlaspi arvense | reverse complement strand
ATGATGTGCGTTTTTTTCAGGGTGATTCTGCTTGACTCTGACTCTTATTATTTCTTTGATTAGGGCTTAGGAGGCTGCTTAGTTAGGGGTATCAAAGGAGATACCTAAGACGATATTTAGGATTGATATGAATATTAATGGGATCTTGGTGAGGTCTTTTGAATTGATAGACGTCTCAGCTGCATTTATAGACCTAATAAATCTCGTGTTTCGGGCCTACTTGGAAAAATTGGTGATTGCTTTTATCGATGATGTTCTAGTGTATTCAAAGAGTGAGGAAGAGCATAGGGTGTACTTACGAGAGGTTTTTATAGAATTAGAAAGACCATCAGTTGTATGCTAAGTTCTCGAAGTGCGAGTTTTGGAGTAATAGCATTATTTCTAGAGCACAGTATAAAGAGATGGGATCACTATTGACTACCATATGATTGAGGCCATGCAGTAGTAGTCGAGGCCTACGACTGTTATCGAGATTCGTAACTTTTGGGTTTAGCTGGAAATTACTATCGTTTCGTACATGATTTGTCCAGAACAACCGCGCTTTTGACTAGATGACCTAGAAAGGGGGTTAAGGACTGTTTAACTACTATATTGTGTGGGCGTTACCTCAAGAATAGGTGGATTTTCAATGTATTGTGATGCTTTGAGGTAGGATTAGGTTGCGTGTTGATGTAGCATGAATGGTTGATAACTTACGTCTTTAAACAGCTTAAGAGGCATGAGCAGAATACCCCACCCACGATCTTGGAGTGGGCAGTAGTGGTCTTTGCATTGAAGATCTGGAAGCATATCTGTATGGGGGGCATGTGGTATTTACATCGACTATATAAGTTTAAAGTACATTTTTGAGCAGAAGGACCTAAACCTCTGACAGCATGGATGGCTAAAGTCCCTGAAGGACTATGATTGTACTGTACAGTATCACCCAGGAAGGCAAATGTGCTCATTGATGCTTTGCATCGAAAGTCTGTGGGAAGCTTAGCACATTTAGCTCAAGAGAGGCGATCTTTGATCGCAACTTCATAGTTTGGAGGATGATAAGGTACAGCTACAATGGAGGACACTTGTCAATTGCGGGCTTAATTGCAGTTACAGCCATCCTTGATCGACAGGAGCAAAGAGGGATAAGAGGAGGATGCAATCCTGTGTAGGACTAAGGGAAGATGTCCGGGCGTAGTAGGAGCACTGCATTCGAGGTCATTTTAGATGGGGCACCATAATGCAGAAGTTGACTGTGCGTGCTTGACATGGATGATTTGAGGAGTACGATATTGATTGAGGTGCACATTCTTGATTGTACTATCCACCCTGGTGCCACCAAGATGTATCAAGACCAACTTTAATATCAAAAGAGGCTTGACCTGTCAGCAGGTGAAGGTTGAGCATCAAGAAACTAGCAAGATTACATCAGCATATCGAGATACCAGAGTAGAATGGGAGGGTATTGCTATGAATTTTGTGACTAGATTACCTCGTACCACTAGGGTTTATACCTCCATATAGTTTATAGTGGATCGATTGACAAGGACGTGCATTTCCTTCTAGTTAAGACTTATTACAGTGTGTTGTAGTATGCCTAGCTATACTTGGATGAAGATTGTGAGGTTACACGGGGGTGCCGCTGTCTATCATTTCTGATAGGGGATCCCAATTTACATCCCAGTTTTGGAGGGCATTTTAGGTTATCCTGAGACTCGGGTAGATTTGATACCATGTTCCATCCACAAACTGATAGCCAGTCAAAGAGGACTATATAGATATTGGAGGATATGCTACGGGCATGTGTCTTGGACTTTGGAAGCGGTTAGAGTCAGTATCTACCGTTAATAGAGTTCGTGTATAATAACAGTTATCAGTCCAGTATATAGATGGCCCCGTTGAGGCATTGTATGGCCGGCAGTGTTGGTCACTGATTGGTTGGTTTGAGACTGGGGAAACGAATTTGTTAGGACCAAATATGGTTTGGGACGTGGTGGACAAGGTTCAATTGACTAGAAAAGGGCTATCTACGGCACAAAATAAACAAAAAGGCTTATGTGGACCACGGACATGGCCCCTTGGAATTTATTATTGAGATCATGTCTTTCTAAAGGTTTCTCTAATGAAGGGCATGGTCCAATTTGGTAGGAAAAGAAAGCTTAGTCCCTATTATATTGGTCTGTATGAGATATTTGATCGAGTTGGAGCTGTAGCGTATTGTTGGGTCTCTTTCTCCGAATTTGTCGATAGTACATCTTGTATTTCATGTTTATATGTTGGGGAAAATACGTGCCGATCCATCGCATATGATTTCATCATAGATGTCCAACAGAGTCAGGAATTGTCATATGATGAGGAACCAGTGGCTATATTGGATTGATAGATGAAGCGATTTTGCTTGAAGGAAATACCTCTATGAAAGTACTTTGGAGAAATCAGACCTGGGAAGAGGTTGCTTGGGAGTTTGAGGAGATTATGCGCAAGAAAACCGCATTTATTCAGTATGTGACCTATTCCTCTATTTTTAAAATTTGGGAACGAATTTTTATTAAGTGGGGAGAATGCAATAACCCAACTAAAATTTATAAAAGAAATTAAATTGAATTAATTAAATCAAGGCTCTAATTGTAAAAATTAAAAGTTCAGGGGCTAATTTGAAAAATTTGAAAAGTTTTAGACTTAATTGAGAAACTGTTGAGGGCCAATTGAAGAAATTGATAGATGCAGGGGTTTGATTGAAATTCTGAGGGATGAAATGAAAGAAATCAAAGTTGGTGGACTGGATCTAAAGGAAACAAGAAAATTTCAGCCAACAGAAGGCTAAAACTTTTGATGCTAAATTTGCATCATTTAAATGTGTTAAAAACAGAAGAAATTGTTTTTCTTTGTTTTATATTTGTGTTTAATTTGGACAAGAGGGATTTTAGTACACCATCTTCCTACTTTCGGATTCCCATTTGGTTTATATTTTTGTTTATATTCCTGATTTATAGTTACTATTTAACTTATTGTAACCGAAAAAAGTTTTTGAATCTTTTTATATATCTTAGAAGTTTAGAGATTTCTAAAACATGAATGCTATATTTTTTTTATAAAGATCATAAACGTTGGCTGCTAAATCTGAATTCGTTTCCGAAAATTTCTACCTATAATTCCAATCTCATACAATTATGTTCTTGGTTTTTCCGATATTACTTAGCTTTTGTTGGCTATTTTACAAAAATTCATTTATGGCTGGATTTGGAATTTTTTCAAGTTTTTCTCTTTTTTTTTTTCTTTTAAATTACAGATTAAAAATCTTTTTCTTAATAAAAAGGCTTTCTAATCTTATTAGTTAAAATAGGTATTTACCTATTTATTATACATTTTATTATACATTTACCTTATACATTTACCTATTGTAAAGATTTTATTATACATTACCACTATCAAATATTTCAAATTATTTTATAGATAACACATAAAATAACCCAAAGGAGTAATTTCCTAGAAAAGCGAACCCAAGTGCTTGACCTACAAGCAACTAAAAATAATAATACGTAATTCTGATGCCAAATTCTATGTAATATGCAAAAGAAAAAGGTTAAATATAAATAAAATATGATAGGTTTTATATGTAAACTTATGACTGAAAGCTTTTGGTCAATACTACAAACATGTATGCATTAGTTATTTAAGGGGCTATTATGTTAAAATACAAAGTAATAATACAGATTATTTAAAAAGTGAAAAAATGAGTTTAAATGTAGAATATATTCTATTGGGAAAAGTGATGGAGACAGAGGCTAGCCCAGTCACCATGGACAAAATGCAAGATGGAATATGATCTCATAGTAGAAAATATACCACGATGCTTATCCTTGAAAGCCTTTCATATACAAAACTATCTCTCTTAACAAATAAGTCAGCATTTATGGGAACGATATTCCAAATGCCAAAAGCAAATATGACGTCTAAAATTCTAACACCATTTGCACCTTAAATATTAATTAATTAACTATTTCACTTGGCCTTCAATTATTTTATAATTAAAAGGGTAAAACCCGTTGTTGGTCACTCAGATTTAGTTTAAATTTCATCTTAATCTCTCGTGTTAAAAAATTGATACTTTCATCCCTCATATTTAATCTAAGCTCCACTTTAATCCCTCATACTGATTTTTGGCAATTTTTCAATGACTTATAGCTAGATTAGAAGGACGTTTTTGTTAATAAAAATAATAAAGCAATACTAAGCTCCATGTTAATCTCTCAAACCAATTTCTGGTAACTTGTCAATCACTTCTAGCTAGATTAGAAGGACATTTTTGTTAAAAAAAGGAAATAATATAACTTTGTATTTGATTAATAAAAATTCCTAAGGATTTGAAGGTTCATTAGTTTTGTTTAAACCTGGACCTCAAGTAACTGTATAGACTAGGCTGAAGAACAGCTCAATCCAAGGAGAATTGTACAAGTTGAGGCCTCTGCCATACAAAAAATTCCAACCAGATTCACAAAGGCTAGAAAGAAACGAAGGACAAAAGGCGAACAAAACCTTGTACACCAAAAAATATTTGCACCGTTGCCCTCTTAACTTGAGCCTAAAACAAAAGCAGAAAGCAAAACATGTGGCCCGGGATCTAACAATGCAAGACTATAGTAACAGGCAAGCCCACAGGTCAAGGGCTCATTCTCCTTCTCTTTCTTCAAACTCCAATTTATATTTTTCATCGAGAAATCTTTGATAAGCATAGAACAAGATCCGTTTCATATCATATTTAAGGGATTTCTTGGTTCGGGCTGACGAAGCAATAGCAGTTGATCGTTATCAAATTGATTGCAATCTTTTTCCGTTCGTGGGGGTTATAAAAGTCTAAAACTGAAGCCAACTACAAAAACCCTATCTAGGGACAAACACAGGACAAGAGGCAACAGGGGACTTTCGCTAACCCCTAACCAAGTAATCAAAACTAATTCTAGGGCTGAATACGCTAAGGGGAAATCACCCTAACCTAAATAGCAAATCCCTAGACTCGACAAACCCCATTTAAATTGAGTTGAAGACTAAAGGAGTTGACCAAAAACCAAAGCTACCGCAACAGACTGATCAAAAAGGAGCCGACGGACCAGGGGCCTAGAAGATATCTACTGATGGAATTATCCCAATGTATACAATATATTTGTGTTTATATTAACTTCCTTATGTAATTACAAATTCTCATCTATTATTCTAAACAATGGTGGGGTTTTCGTAGTAAAATCACCATTTTTAAGTTAGAAATTGAAATGTCTTATCTGTTGCTTCATGCAATATACCATATAGATAAGGTTGTTTGCATCTAACTATTTCTAACCTGTAGCCTTCAATTTTAAAAGGACTTTGTGATAGACTTGCTACTTTGTAAAGTCAACAATTAACAAGTGTTTCAATCCATGCCATGCACAATCAAACATAGTTGTTATAAACCTACTACTAACTGCTTGACAATTTCTTCCTCTTTTCACTGGCTTATCTTTTGTGATTGATAGATTATAGAATCCACACAACGTTCCACAAAATATAGGAAATGAAAGAAATAGAAATAAATGTAACGGCATCATCTGGCCCCACAATCACCGCCAAAAATGTCAAAAATTTGTCAGGTTGATCCCTTGATGCCCAAAAATAGGGGGCAAATAGAGCACTTCTCAAAAAGAAGTTTATCATTTGGTAGTTTAAAATCTAATGCAAAAATAGGACCAACATACTGCTAACAATTGATGTGCACAGTCAAAATCCAGGAAACCAAGCTCAGAACGAATTAGCTCTAGACTTATGAAGAGCATTGACTAACGTCAAGCAAAAAGCTTTGGAATCCACCTTGAACACCACCAGCAGTTAGAGTAGCAATAGACGTGTAATTTACATCGACTAAAATTTAACTTTAATGAAGCAGCTGGATAAAGTTGGGGTTGGGAATTTCTCACATTACTGCACACAAAGAAAACATAGAGCTAAGATAAAGAAACAAATGAATGAATATATATATATATATATATAGAGAGAGAGAGAGAGAGAGAGATTTAAGTGGTTGACAGGGAAAGACCCAATAGACGAAGGTCACGGCGTCTCTAGAGCTTTTGCTTTCTCCCTAGTATGCTGTGGAGTTGCAATCTTGTCTTGTTTTTTAATTGACAAAAATGTCCTTACAATCCCATTAGAACTGGTTGGAAAATAACTTAAGGAATTAACATAGAACTTAGATTAAATATATGGGATGACAATAGAAACTAAGTTGGGACTTAAATTAAACTAGGAGACCAACAATGAAGTTTGCCCTTAAAGAAGCACAATTAAACTGTACTGGCCTAAATGTGGAATCTCTGATCCTTCCCTCTCATTCTGAGTCCGAAGAAAAATCATCACTCATGTTTGCACATGTAGACTGTGCACGGTGCATATATGCTCACACAAATATCCTCATATGCTGCTTATAAATGTGTATGGAGATGGCAATATACACAATGACTAAAAGGCACATACAATAAATTGATCACCCAGTCCAACAGAGAGAATGGAGAAGAGGCACTGTGAAGCAACAATTAGAGGAATTGTGTACTGGCTAACTGAAATAATTTCAGAAGACCAATTAATTCTTCATGAGGTGGTAGCGGGAAGCTTTTATACACACACACACACAAACTTTCTAGTTAAAATATAAAATAGTTAATGTAAACTTTTACAAAATTAAAAAAAACTGTGGGCATATATATATATATATATAATTATTTTGCAGAATATAAAAGCCACTTTATTATTAATTTTTGTATAAAATATGACATGATTAACATTGTACTGCTTTAATCAAATTAAACCCAATCAATAGAAGAAATAATATGTTTTAGGGGTAGTTAGTTCATATTAGTATCCTTTAACTGTTAACATGATAAATTTTGGACGGTTAGTTTTGCAATAAAAAGGACGAATTTGTCACTGAAAATTAAAGCAGAGGGGAAGTCAGTCATTTTAAAAAAATTGGGTGTCGCAGTTTTTTTAGAGAACTTCAAGGAGTGTCAGTATAAAGATCCACCGAGAAATTACTGAATTAGATCATTCCAATAACTAATTAATTATTAAATTAATTAATTATGAAATTAAAATATCCAGTCTTCCTATGGAACTGTTTTAAGGATACCATTATTGATTTAATCAGCACACTAATCATCAATTGTTGTAAACTGCCAGTCCACCTGGTTCGTGGAAATTCCCAAAAAGAAATAACAACAGTAAAAGGTTCAATGGCGGTGCTTTTTCAACAGTGAATATCCGATATCAAATATACCGTTTCAAGTGGGTCGCATGATTTAATCTGATAAAAAGCGTGAGAAAATCGTGTATTCACGCATATGAGTGTCAGGCAATATATTTTTAAAGGCGCAACTCAAATAATTTTTTTAAAAACTTTTTGAATTTTTTGCATCTAACATACTTCGGGTGAACCTAGTACTACTTTTGAATACATGTAATGCAATTAAATTTATATTTCATAAAAAAATAATGAGAATTTAAATTTCAATTTGAAGAGAGAAGAAATTAAGTGAATTAAGTGAGAAGGTTGAAAATTTGAAATTTGATTTTAGAAAATCTATAAATGCAATAATAGTCCAAAATTTGTGACAAATCTAAAATAGAAATTAAAAGTTAGATTTGAGGAAGAATTAATCGTAAAATATGATTTTCTGAATTTTAAAAAATTTATTTTTTCTAAATCCAAATCAAATAAAACCTTGGTAGCATGTTTGTGCAACTTAAGTTAATTTTTGATAGACAAAACTAAATAAATTAGATAGGTCTAAATGTTGTAATTAGACCCATCGATTAATGATACACGTGTCACATATAAAATATGGAAAAATTCCAGTTAATAAAACTTGCTATTACAGGTTATTCAATAAAGTGACAATGTGTAACAAATATCTGTTATCTAAGATCGATGACTTATTTGATTAGTTGCAAGAAACCAATTGTTTCTCCGAGATTGTTCTTTGCTTAGTGTATCATCAGTTGAGAATTAGGAAGGAAGACATTCTAAAGACCGCATTTAGAACCTGTTATGGACGTTACAAGTTCTTAGTGATTTCCTTTGAGTTGATTAATGCTTTAATTGTTTTCATGGATTTGATGAATCGAGTATTCAAGTCATTTTTGGATAGGTTTCTAATAATCTTCTTTGATAATATAATGATATATTCCAATAGTAAGGAAGGACATGAATTGTATCTTAGGAAGTCCTACATACCTTGAGAGAGCATCGGCTTTATGCCAAGTTTTCAAAGTGTGAGTTTTGGTTAGATGGTGTGGCCATTATCTCCAAGGATAGGATCAAGGTGGACTACAAAAAGGTTGAGGTGTACAATAGCGGCCAAGACCCATTTTAGTGGCAAAGATTCGTTGTTTTTTGGGTTTAGAGAGCTATTATAGTTGATTTGTGCAAGACTTCCCCAAGATAGCTGCTCTCTTAATCAAATTGACCTAAAAAAATGTGAAGTTTCAGTGGACTGATACTTGTGAGGAGAGCTTTTAGAAACTCAAGACTTGTTTGATGTTAGCCCCAGTTTTGAAAGTACCTTCTAGAACTGGAGGGTTTACATTTTACTGCGATACTTCCCAACTAGGAGTTGGGTGTGTTTTGATCCAAAGTAGTCGAGTCATAACTTATGCATCTAGACAATTGAAAAAACACGAAAAACTACCTAAATTATGGTTTGGAGATGGTAGCTATCAGATTTGCCTTAAAAATTTGGAAGGATTATTTATGTAGAAAGACTTATGAGATATACATTGACTATAAGAGTTTGAAGTATATATTTCAATAGAAAAATTCAAATCTTAGACACCATGGGTGGAGCTACTTAAAGACTATAATTGTACCATCTTATATTATCCGGGCAAGGCTAATGTGGTTGTTGACGCCTTAAGTAGAAAATTGATTAGAAGTTTGACATATATTGCTCTAGTAAGAAGGCCTTTAGTTAAAGAGATTCACAAGTTGGATGGGGAGGGTATGTGGTTTGTAGTTGGAAAGTTTGAAATATTATTGACTCATATACAAGCTCAATCATCCTTGGTTGAGCACATTAAAGCAAGCCAAGACCAAGATTCCAAGTTTTGTAAACTTAAAAGAAGATGTTCAGTTGGATAAAATTGCAGAATTGGGGATTGATGTTGAGGGACTATTATAGTGTGGTATGTGGTTGTGTGTGCTTGATGTGGGTGTGTCACGCCCTACCCTTGTTGACCTAGTGAGACATGACAGCTGGGTAGCAGCTGATGTACCATTACGTCTCTGACATAGCAACATATCAACCATTGTAACCTTCTCTAATCCTTTTCGATTAAGTTAACTTACTAATCTAACTAGCATATGTTTCCAATTGTCTGAAATAATCTACGTACTCACCTTAAACTGACTTAGCTCTAGTGGCCCAATCACCACTACATGTGATGCAATACTATTATTTGGCTAATTCCTGTATAGAAAAAATAGGGAATGAGACATTTGTCCCAGTGAATGGCACGCTGCCTAATCATAGTGGAAACAGTCAGGACTTTATTATATAATAGTTAGACGTACCTTTCTATGGAATCTCAACACAATAACATAAGATTTGAATTCTACTAAAGAAATCACGTCTATATAGTAATATCGACCATGATGTAAACCAATGAGGTTAAAAATTACAGAAACTCTGAAAATCCATAAGAAAACTTAGATCAGGAAAATCACATCCATGTTAGTAAATAAATTTTTGCATAAGAATCATCAAACAGGGTATTGGTCTATGTATCTTTAAGAAATCAAGGAAACATGCTTTTTTGTGAAAATTCCATGAGCATATCATAGCAAATAAACTCAAGTCAAGAAAATCACATATGTATGAGGAAATCATGTTTGCATAGTGATCGTCGATTGGAATTCCAATCTATATATTTGAAGAAATTGGATAAGCATGGGAAATTTGAATCATAAGAATTATGGTGCATATATTATGTGTGTGTCTCTGACCGGTGTGCACAACCAATAATGGTGCATCTGTGGGGGGCAATAAAATCGTAAAAACCAAAAAAGTTAATAAAACATGTCGGGCACTACTGCACTGTGTAATCTATACTGAGGGCTGCCGCGATTCCCTCAGCTAGACTGACACAGTACTGCGGCCTCTGTAATACTCTAAAATCCTCAACGGGATTTGAATACTATGCTTTGTCACATACTGTGATGCATATAGAACTACCACCTGCCCCAAGTGATTGCCTGACATTTAACACTAGTGTCGAAGTACAAAATATCAAAAAAAAAAAAAATTCATGAATATCATCAAATCTGTCATCTGGCTAAAATTAGAACATAGCTGACATGTTTCCAACTTTATGTATCAATATAGAACATTTTTGCAAAAATATATTTTTATAAAAGTATTAAATTGAACACATAATAGAAATTAGAAATAGCTGACTGTTTCCTTTTTGAATATTGACATACAGATGATTTATTAGATACAATTATTATGGTTTTTACTTTTATTTAATAAAAGAAAACATATTTTGAAAAATAACTAAGATTAGGAGGATGCCACTCACCTGTAGTTCATCGAATTCCTTGATTTTAGCCTCAATGATGCTTTGGATGCTCGTACTCTCTCTACCTAAAAATTCATAAACTATCTATGTTTAAGTTTAGGCAGCAATTGGTAAATATATGAAAATGGTCTAAGTTTTACTTATTCTTAGGGAATCAATAAATTTATTTGCATATGAATCCTTTAAATTACTAATTTGTCTCTAACCTGAATTTAGAATCCTTAATTTAATGTAATTTCACTTGATTATCTTTGAACTGGACATAATCCCCATTGAACTGGCACCACCCGACCCTTAATCTATTTAATTATCAATAAACTGAGCTAATCTATCCTTAAAACCCATTTAATTCAATCAATCCATCCCCAATAGTTAGTGAACTAGTCTAGTTTATCATTAAACTACCCTAAGGATCAATAAACTGGTCCGGTTTACTTAAATCTTATAGTGAACCAGCCTAAAATACCCCATCTTGCATGAACTGGTTTGAGAAATCCCTTGAACCTGCACTATTTTAGTTGGATTCCTTTGAAACCAAGTAGAACCAACTAAATTACTATTGAACCAGCCCGAACTGGGCCTATACAGCTTTGAACCGAGTTACTTTTACTAAATAATCCTTTATTCATGTTGAACCCACCGGGAATACTTAACATTAGATTAAACCAATGTAGAAACTTGGCCCAACTAAAGTAATTCCACTCATTTATTCTAGAACCGGGATAGATTAGTCTAGAAAGTCCTTAGCTTGGGTTGGACCGGGCAAATTTAACTGTAGTAAACTGAACCGGTTTACCTAGACCGCCCTTGACCCGACTCTAGTCGGGTCTTATCTCTTTTGCCTGGTTCTCCCTGTTTCAGCCTGAATGGTTTGTAGGAATTTAAAACTTAAAATTTTACCTGATCATCCATGAAATCGACAAGTGCTTAAGGTGCATCATCACTCATCGAAGCTGGTCAACCAATTTCTCAGCGAACTCTTAACAGAAGAAGATAGGATTTTTTGGTCTCCCTTCTCTGTTTTGGCGGATTGCAAAGCAAAGGACCCCAATGGCCCAAATCAAAATTCTAAGCCGTACTTGGAATCCTGGTGTCATCCAATTCTTTACCCAGATTCTAGAACATCTATTCCTTATTCAGGAGAAATCACACCATCAAATTTTTTTCCTAAAAAAAGTCTTTTATAGTCAAATTTAAACATGTAACTACAAATTGTATATAATAAACTTTAGTAAGTATTGCATAATTGCAAATTCACTTGCTAGGGACCTGGATAACATTTCAAAATCATGGTCTCATTAGGAATTGAATGTCATAATTAGAGATATAAGAAGAGAGATAGGGAAGAAAACACAAATATTTATATAGTTCAGCATAACCAATATATATGTACACAGAAGATAATAATTATATTATTTATAATCCTGAGTGCGCTTTCTCTCTCTCTCTCTCAATGAATATCTATGTCACAAGTGTATTTATAAACACATGAAATATTAAGATAAACTCTCTATTTGTAATTATTTTAATATCTAATTTTAAACTCAATCTTATCTCTAAGAAAACAAATAATACATCTTAAAATTATCTCTTAACAGGTCTTCGATTGCTTAATCCTTAACTTGTTACATTATATTATTTTTTAGGACCATTATATTATTTTGAATTTTAGGGGTTGAGTGGAGATTGTGTATTTAGTTTTGGAGATGCAAATAGTTGTACATTATTTAATTAGACAGGCTAGTGTGTAAATTAATTAACAGGTTATGCTGTGTGTATTAAAATGTGCATAAATACACTTGTTGTTGGTTATTTAGTTTTCTAGAGTTATACAGAATAGTGATCTTAATTTTTCTTTAGAATTATATCTTGTGCAAACTACAAGTACATCGATGTTTATCTAATGAGTAGATAATGTGGTAGGGTTATAGGGGGGCCAGTATGCTACCAAACTTTTGGCTCAAGAAAGTGTAGGCCTCTGCTCGGTTGTCACACCCACCTAATAAGTAGGGTTAGGGTGTGATAATTAAAGTGGTATCAGAGCCTAGGTTTTAAGTTAAGGGGCTAAGAATAAATAAGATGCTTTAGGGCTTTCATATAGAATATTAGTTACATAATTATACCCTAATTATTTTGTGTTTTGATCACTATAGGATATGGCAGACACTAAACAATGATGATGTCGAGATAGAGGGCAACGTTGAGGTAGACCTCGTAGGGAGACAAGACTTGCCACACCTCCTAGGGTCACCACGAATAGTACATTGTCCACTCTAAGGGAGCTAGGTCCTTAGCATGTGCATGCTAGTTTGTGTAGGGAGGCTAAATTTCAAGACACGAAGCCTGAGGCTCTATCATCGTAGACTATTATAACACCCCGATATTGAGATGATTGTGGCGAGGGCAATATCAATAGCCCTTGTAGCCAGCTTGGTGACTTAGGGGCTGAAGTTAGAAGGGGAGAAGATTATGGAGAGGGCCTCGAAGTTCGGGGTCATTGAGTTTTGGGGTACCATTGATACACTCTAGGCCAAGTAGTGGATCAAGAGGATTGAGAGGGTCTTCAATTTGATGAGCTACACTGATGAAAAAGGTGTAGAACGCAACCTTTTTGCTGAAAGGTAAAGCCTTACAGTGGTGGGGGTAATACCCTACAAGACAATTGGTAGGCAAGTGATTAGTTAGGTGGAGTTCAGAGTGGAGTTTGATAGACAATACTTCCTTGCTAGATATCAGGACTAGAATTGGAAAGAGTTTATGGACTTGAAGTAAGGTAGTTTATCAGTGGCAGATTACGAAGCCAAATTTATAGAGTTTGTACCGATTCACTTTGCATGTTGTGGCTAGAGAGGAGGATAGATACCGGTTCTTTCAAGATGATCTGAGATTAGAGCTGAATGGGAGGATGAGGATATAGTGACATAGCTCTTTTTGGAAGTTAGTAGAGGATGCCATTTGAGCAGAGGAGATAGAGTGAGACTTTACTACTAGGAGGCAAGAGTGGACAAAGAGGAGTGCATCTAGGACTGTGTCGAATAGGAGGGATGCACCACAGCAAAAGAGACCCGGCTCCACTATACCATTAGAGAGGAGAGAAGAGACCTCACATCGGGCTTGTGCCTGATCTACTTCCACTTATGGTCTTGCATAAAGAGGTGGCAGATAGTTGACCACCTAGACTGGTGGCAGGAGGGTGAGAGAGGATAAGAGCATGGCCAGCAGAAGCATGGCCTCTACAGTAGTAGGTTCAATAATGACCGTTCCGTAATGCCCTAGTTGCAGGAAGAGACACAGAGGAGAGTGCTTGAGAGGTGCTTGGGTATATTATCAATGTGGTTAAACAAGCCACATCAAGAAGGATTGCCCACAGATGGTGCCAAGCACAGGTGTTCTTCCTCGATAGAGTATCTCACTATGGATTCAGATAAAGGAGGCTGGAGCTCAGCCTAGTAGATTAGGAGCTTCTCATAATAGACAAAGGCTTGAGGTGTGAGTTTTTTGCAATGACCAGACAGGAGGCCGGAGCTACTCTTGATACAATTACTGGTATGTTATATCTGCATGGTCAAGATGTATATGCATTGATGATTCTGGATCTACTTATTCATTTATTTCACGAGTACTTGTTGTAAGACTAGGGACAAGACCGGGTGAGCTAGAGCAAAGTGTAATATATATATATATATATAAATTAGTGGGAAAGACTTTTATAGCAGAACAGGTTTATAGAGATTGCAGATTATGTATAGATGGTGTGGAGATGACGGGAGATTTGATTCCCCTAGATATGCACGATCTGGATATTATTTTGGGGATAGACTGGTTAACGGCTTATAAGGCCAAAGTAGACTACTTTAGAAAGGAAGTGGTGTATCAGTTATCTAATGGCAGGCAAATATGCTTTGTGGGAGAGAAATACATATTGCCCTCTTGTATGATCTTAGTGCTGAGTGCAACCAAACTACTCAAGAAAGGGTGTGAAGTTTATTTGGCCTATGTGAGAAATGTAGAGAAGGCTCCTAATCTAGCAGACATACTAGTAATCAACGAGTTTCCAAATATTTTTCTTGATGAGTTGCCTGGACTACCACCAAAGAGAGAGATGGAGTTCAGTATTGACTTACTTCCAGGCATACAGTTGATATCACGAGCTCCCTATAAGATGACACCTGTTAAGCTAAAAGAGCTCAAGGCACAGCTGCAGGAGCTAATTGATGAGGGGTTCATTAGACCTAGTGTGTCACTGTGGGGAGCACCAATATTATTTGTAAAGAAGAAAGACAATACTCTACGGGTGTGTATTGATTATAGACAATTAAACAAGGTGACAGTTAAGAATAAATATCTATTGCCTCAGATCGATGACTTGTTCTATTAGCTACAAGGTGCCAAGGTGTTTTCCAAAATTGATTTAAGATCAGGATACCACCAGTTATGGATTACGGTAGAGAATGTGCCCAAGACCGCTTTCAGGACTCGATATGGGCACTACGAGTTTATGGATTTGATGAATAGAGTGTTCTGACCATACTTGAAGTAGTTTACGGTGGTGTTTATAGAAGACATATTGATATACTCTAGAGATGAGATAGAACATCAACAGCATTTGAGGCTTGCTTTGCAGACACTATAGGTGAAATAGTATATGGCAAGTTGATCAAGAGCGAGTTTTGGTTGAACATAGTAGTATTTTTAGGGCATATCATTTTAATGGAAGGGGTACTGGTGGATCCTCAAAAGATCTAGGTGATTGTACAGTGGGAGCCACCCACTAATTTCACAAAGATAAAAAGTTTTATGGGACTTGCCGGCTACTATAGATGATTTGTAGAGAACTTTTTTTTATTATTGCTTCTTTACTAACAAAGCTATTGAAGGGTTAGAAATTTGTATGGACTAAAGAGTGCTAGCAAAGTTTTGATGAGTTAAAGAGCAGGTTAACCACTACTCCAGTATTGACACTTCCTGAGGTGGGAAGAGTTACTGAAGCAGGAGCTAAGCTTCATTAGTTTTGTGTTATTATTTTATTTTATTTTATTTTTCTATTAGATAAGGGATTGTTTCTTGTATTTGTCCCACATTGGAAAGGAAGGAAGTAGTTCCTTCCTCTCAAGCCTATAAAAAGCCACTAAATCTTCTTTGTAAGTCAAGTTGTTTGGAGTTATAAAATTGTTTGATTAAACAGTGCTTAATCTACTATCCTCTATTAAGAGGCTTGAGTTATCCTTGGCTTAGCCAACCAAGGGAGTCTCTTGGTTACTTGTGCAATAGTGGGGTTTTTAACCTCGCTACAATTTGTGCTAAGGTAGTTTTGGTTGCTAGTTTTTTTGTTTGGAGTTTCTCTCTCTATGGATTTGTTTTGACCCGTCAACCCGCATCATCTTGGTATCAGAACAAGGTCTCCTGTCTTGGCAATTTCTCATCCTTTCCTTTATTTTTTTGCCTTTGTAGTTCCTTATTACTTGCCTTTATAACTTCTTAGCCTCCTATTATTTTCTTATTCTTGTAATTCCTTTTGCCTTTGTAATTCCTTATTACTTGTCTTTACAATTTTTTAGCCTCCTATTATTTTCTTATTCTTGTAATTTCTTTTCCTTTCTTCCATATCTTAGTATTTCTTTTACTTTCTTGTTCTTGTAATTCTCTACTTTCTTGGTAATCCATTATCTTTTTCTTTGATAATTATTTTAGCACTATTGCCTGGCAACTATTTTAGCTTTTTCATTTGATTAATATTTTGACTAGACATTAGTTGTCTAATTTAATTATTATTACTGTAGCCCTCTTTTCTTGTTGTCTTGTTACCCTTGTTTCATCACCCAATCACCCACCACATCCTCGTCTTAGCCAATACCCAACATGCCACCAAGACACCAAAATATTTGCCAACAAAGTCTCCAAGATATCCAGATTGAAGAACTTTGTCAACAAGTTTGAGATCTTCAAGAAAAGCTTGTAACACTTATAACTTCTCAAAATCAACAAGATGAGGATGATCGAAGCATCTCCAATAGTAGGGAGGACATTAACCCTTTTCATTTTCTTGATTCAAAAAGAAGGAGTCCTAAGATATCACCCAGGATCGAGACGTCATCCTAATCAAGAATTTAAAGAGCGGGTATTAAAGTTGACATCCCAGAATTTGAAGGAAGACTCCAACCTGATTATTTCATCGACAAACTTCATATTGTGGAGAGAGTTTTCATCTTAAAGACATTTCAAACGACAAATGTGTGAAGCTTGTTGCCATCAAACTCAAGAAACATGCCTCCATTTGGTGGGAGAATCTCAAGCGACAGAAAGAGCAAGAAGGTCGCCGTAAGATCCAGTTTTGGGATAAAATGCGATGAGAGCTTTCATGTAAATTTATTCCTGAACACTATCGACAAGATATGTTTGTCAAGTTTCATTTTTTTGAAGCAAGGCAATATGACTGTACAAGAGTATGCATTGGAATTTGAGCAATTTCTCATGAAATGTGATATTCATGAGTCGAAGGAACAAACTATTGCTCCCTTCCTTGGAGGGCTTAATGTTGAAATTGCTGACATTGTACAACTTTAACCCTATTGGAGCTTGAACGATGTGATTCGACTAGCTCTAAAGGTCGAAAAGCAACGATCAAAGAAGGCAACCAACAACCTGCTCAAGCAAGAGGAGACCCTTCCTAGTCATGAAAGAAAAAGTTCAACTTATCAAGTGTCTTTAGCTCCCTCCAAGGTATCTCCTAAAAAATCTTTTAACAGGAATGATAAAGAAGCTAGTTCTAGATGCACTAGAAATGTTAATGCTAGAAAATGCTTTAAATGTTAAGGTTTTTGGCAAATCACTTCTAATTGTCCAAACAGAAGAATAATCTCGCTTGTTGAAGAAGAAATTATTAAAAGATCTAATGAGGTAGATACAAATAAAGAGTCTAGAGTGCTCAGTGAAGCTGAGATCAAAGAGGTTCTTGTTGATTGTGGAGATTTCCTTGTAGTACGTAGCAACCTTAATACAGCCATGATGACTGAAGATGAAAGTTGGCTATGGCACAATATTTTCCACACAAGGTGCACGTCAAAGAAAAATGTGTGCAACATAATCATTGATAGTGGAAGTTGTGAGAATGTAGTTGCAAATTGCATTGCGGAAAAGTTGAAGCTTCCAACCATAGCACACCCTTAACCTTACAAGTTACAATGATTGAGAAAGGGCAATGAAGTTAAGGTATCCAAACGTTGTTGTGTTCAATTCTCTATTGGTAACAAATATCACGATGAAGTCTGGTATGATGCTGTTCCAATGGATGCTTGTCACTTGTTGCTTGGACGCCTATGGCAATTTGATCGTCGAGCTTGACATGATAAGTACAAGAATACATACTTTTTCACTAAATATGGAGTGAAGATTGTACTAGCACCACTAGGGCCAGAAGATCATTCAATGAAGCCAGAGGAAAGAGAAACATTCATCACCAAGTTTGACGTCAAAAGGGCTTATCAAGCAACAAATCATGTATACATTTTATTACTTTGTGAAGAAAATGAAGTAACCTCTCTCCTACCTGATGCTGTTAAGCCTTTGCTTAAGGCATTTATTAATGTTATGCCAAAGGAAATACCTCATGGTTTACCACCAATAAGGGATATTCAACATGCTATTGATTTTTTCCCTAGCTCTATAATTCTAAAAAAGCCAGCTAATTACATGAGTCAAAAGAACATGAGGAGTTACAGCTTCAAGTCAAACAACTTTTGGAAAAAGTCTTAGTCAAAGAAAGTGTTAGCCCATGTGCTGTTCCTGCTTTATTAGTGTCCAAGAAAAATGGAACACGACATATGTGTATAGATAGTCGTGCTACAAAAAAGATCACACATCAAATATCGCTTTCTGATTCATCAGCTTGATGATTTACTTAATCAACTCCATGGTGCTATCATATTCTCCAAAATTGATCTATGTAGTGGATATCATCAAATCCAAATGAGACCTGGAGATGAATGGAAGACAACTTTCAAGACTTGCGATGGCTTGTATGAATGGATAGTTATGCCATTTGGTCTTTCTAATGCACCCAGCACATTTATGCACCTCATGAACCAGGTATTTCGTCCCTTCATTGGAAAGTTTGTTGTAGTATATATTGATGATATTTTGGTGTATAGCCAAAGTCGTGAAGACCACTTGAAGTATTTATTTCAAATTTTTGAAATACTTAGAGAGCAAAAGCTTTTCACCAACTTGAAAAAGTGTGAGTTCTTGACTAGTAAAGTCATCTTTTTGGAATATGTTATTTCTAGTCAAGGAATTGAAATGGACCAAAACAAAGTTGATGCTATTGTTAATTGGCGCACTCCAAAAACACTTCATGATGTCAGAAGTTTCATGAGTTGGCTTCATTTTATCGACGGTTTATTGGGATTTTAACTCTATTGCTACACCACTTACTGAATGTCTCAAAAGAGATAATTTCACCTGGAGTATGAAGGCACAACGAAGTTTTGAAGAATTGAAAGAAAGGATAACTAAAGCTCCTGTACTTGCTCTGCATAACTTTGATAAAATGTTTGAGGTTGATTGTAATGCTTCTAATGTGGGTAGTGGTGCTGTTCTTTCTCAAGAAAGACGACCAATTGCCTTTTTCAGTGAGAAACTCAATGATGCTAAGTTGAAATATTCAATTTATGATAAGGAGTTTTATGCCATCGTTCAAGCCTTAACTCATTAGAGCCACTATTTGTTACCCAAAGAATTCATCTTATATTCTGATCATGAAACTCTCAAGTATCTCAATTGCCAACAAAAGCTCAATCGCTGCCATGCAGCTTGGAGTGAGTTTCTTTAGGCTTTTCCATTCCTTCTTAAGGCTAAATCTGGCATGCAAAATAAGTTAGTTGATGCTTTAAGTCGTCGCATTATTCTACTCTCTACCTTACAAATGAAGGTTGTTGAGTTTGAAATTGTGAAGGAGCTATATGACAACAACTCTGATTTTGAAGAAATATGGCATCTTAGTTCCTAAAGCTCTCATCAACAGTTTCATCAGCAAGAAGGATTTCTCTTAGGGGTAATCAACTATACATTCCTTAATGTTCTTTACATTCATCCATTATTTGGGAAGCTCATGATGGAGGATTAGTTGGACATTTTGGAAAAGACAAGACTTTAGCTCTTGTGAAAGAGAAATTTTAAGTGCATTTGTTATATTGCTAAACTTGGAAATCAAAACATTGGTTTGTACAAACCATTGCCAATCCCTAATGCTCCTTGGGAAGACGTGACCGCGGATTTTGTTCTGGGATTGCCTAAGACCCAATGGCAAAAGGACTTTGTAATGGTGGTTGTTGATAGATTCTCCAAAATAGCCCATTTTATACCATGCTGCAAAACAGATGATGCTTCTCATATTGCTGACTTATATTTTAAAGAAATTGTGTATCTTCATGGAATTGCAAAAACCATACCTTCTGATCGAGATGTGAAGTTCCTAAGCCCTTTTCTGCGAACTCTATGTAGGAAGATGGGAACTCATTTACAATTCAACTCCGCAAGTCATCCTTAAACCAATGGTCAAACTGAAGTAGTAAACAAAAGTTTGGAAAATTTATTACAAAGCTTCGTGGGCAAACATGTTCGTCAATGGGATCTTGTGTTGACCCAAGCAGAGTTCTCATACAATAATTCCACTAGTTAAACCATAGGAAAAAGCCCATTTGAAGTAGTTTATGGAAAATGCCCCCCTTTGTCTTATGGATCTCCTTCCATTGCCTACTACTCACGAATTCAGTGCAGATGTAGAAGAACGTGCCAAGTAGATTAAGAAGTTACATGAAGAAGTTTGCAATAAGATCATTTGCTAAACTGCCCAGTATGAAAATAAGGCCAATAAGCATAAAAGACCCGATAGTTTTAATGAGGAAGATCTAGTCTGGTTTCACTTAAGGAAAGAAAGTTTTCCTAGTTCTTGGACAAAACTATCTTCTCATGCAGATGGTCCATTTCAAGTATTGAAGAAAATTAATGATAATGCTTACAAGATTGAACTACCCGGAGAATACAAAGTTTCAGCTACTTTTAATATTGCAGATCTTTCTCCATACTATGGTGGGCATGGGGACCAGTTTAGCCTCAAGGACGAGTTTTCTTCAACCAGGGCAAAATAAAGTAGGAGTTAAGCTTCATTAGTTTTGTATTATTATTTTATTTTATTTTATTTTTTCTATTAGATAGGGGATTATTTCTTGTATTTGTCCCACATTGGAAAGGAAGGAAGTAGTCCCTTCCTCTCAAGCCTATAAAAAGGCCACTAAGTCTCCTTTGTAAATCAAGTTGTTTGGAGTTATAAAATTGTTTGATTAAGCAGTGGTTAATCTACTATCCTCTATTTAGAGGCTTGAGTTATCCTTGGCTTAGCCAACCAAGGGAGTCTCTTGGCTACTTGTGCAGTAGTGGGGTTTTTAACCTCGTCACAATTTGTGCTAAAGTAGCTTTTAGTTGCTAGTTTTTATGTTTGGAGTTTCTCTCTATATGGATTTGTTTTGACCCCGTCAACCTGGTGTCAGTTACACAATATATAATGATGCCTTTAAGAAGGGACTAGGTTGTGTCTTGATGCAAGAAGAAAAAGTGATAGCTTATACATCCAAAAAGTTGAGGCCTCACGAGCAAAACTATCCCATTCACGACTTAGAGTTGGCAGCTGTTGTTTTTGCACTAAAGATTTGGAGGCATTATCTATATGCAAAGAATTGCCAGATTTGCATAGATCACAAGAGCCTTAAATATATTTTGATGCAAAAGGAATTGAATATGAGACAAAGACATTGGGTGGAGTAGCTAAAGGACTATGACTACACCATTAAGCACCACACTAGGAAGGCGAATATTGTGGCAGATGCCCTTAGTTGGAAATCTATAGGCATATTTTATAATCTTAGATCAGTATATGTGCCTCTACTAGTGGGGCTCAAATCCTTAAATGCATAGTTGTCAGTGACAATCAAGAGGCTTTACTAGCTAGATTTCAAGTCAGGCCCACCTTGGTTACTCGAATTAAAGAGACACAAATGCATGATACTTAGCTAGTAAAGAGAGCAGAGGAGGTAAGGAATAGGGTAGGAGGTGATTTCAAACTGAGGGAGGATGGTACAGTGATGTTTAGAGAAAGAGTATGTGTACCTCAAGTGAGAGATCTTAAGGAGCAGATTATGGAGGAATCTCACAGTTCTACTTATTCTATGCATCTTGGAACCACTAAGATGTATCATAATCTTTGACAGCATTACTGCTGGCCTACAATAAAGAAGGACGTCGCAGAGTTTGTTTCTAGATGTTTGATATGTTAGCAAATAAAGGTAGAGCATTAGGGGCCAGTAGACAAATTACAACCATTGCCGATTCTTGAGTGGAAGTGGGAGCATATAACGATAAACTTCATGGTAGGGTTGCCAGTTACTCGAAGAGGGAACGATACTATATGGGCCATAGTGGATAGATTGACTAAATTTACCCACTTCATTTTGGTTAAGAGCTCTTTCTCTTTGGAAAGATTGGCTAGATTATATGTAAATGAAATTGTTAGCAGACAAAGAGTGCAAATATCTATTGTATCTGATAGAGATCCAAGGTTCACTTTTAGATTTTGGCCTAGTCTGCAGAAGGCCAAGGGCACGAGACTACATTTCAGTGCGGCATTTCACCCACAAATGGATGGGCAATTAGAGAGAACCATTTAGGCTTTGGAGGATATGTTACATGGGTGTGTACTAGAGTTCTCGAGAGGCTGGGATGAGTACTTGCCCTTGGCAGAATTCGCTTACAATAATAGCTTCCACTCCAACCTAGGCATGGCTTCGTTTGAGACTTTGTATGGGAGAAAATGCAGATCACCGATATGTTGGGATGAAACTGGCAAGCAGAACCTCCTGGGTCCTGAGATTGTCTGGACTACATTTGATTAGATTAAGATTATTAGGAACAAATTAAAGGCAGTACAAGATTGGCAAAGAAGTTATTCAAACCCAAAACATAAAGATGTGAGTTTCAATGTGGGAGACAAAGTATTTTTAAAGGTATCGCCATGGAAGGAGTGCTAAGGCTTAGAAAGAAAGGCAAGCTCACTTCCAGATACATTGGATGAAGTCATTGACAAAGTGGGACAAGTTGCCTATAGGTTGATGTTACCACCGGAGCTATCACAGATACATAACGTCTTTCACATATCCATGTTGACAAAGTATGTGCTAGATCCCAACTATATCCTCAATCCCTACCAGTAGAAATAAAGAAGGATCTATCCTATATTGCAAAGCCGGTACAAAGTTTAGATAATGGGAATAAGTAGCTGAGAGATAAGTAGGTGCCCCTGGTAAAAGTTTTATGGAGAAGCGAAGAGAGAAAGGAGATAACTTGGGAGAGAAGGAGATATGTGAGCCAAATGGCTGTACCTATTCCAGATGATAGGTAACTGAATTTTGAGGATGAAATTCTTTTAAGGGGAGTAGAATTGTGACATTCCATTCCAACTATGGCATGCAAAATATTTATACATGCATTCGTATAGAATTTTGCATATATAATATTTATTCTTTGCATGTTAGACATAAATTAAACTTAAGGAAAATAATTTTATTTTTTTTCTTGTTAACAACCCTAGAAGTACTTTTAGAAGCCTCTAGTGGCATTAAATTGTGAGCTGAGGTGATAGTGGAATGACAACCAGGAAAAGGAAGAATATAAGAAAAATCTAGGTTTTGGAAATAGTAGAAACAAATATAATTTTAAAACTTAATTAAATAAGATTAGAAATTTTTTTTATGGTTATATTTAGCCTAAACTTAAGCTTAGAGGATTAAGAGAGGAATTACATATGTATTTTAAGGGATTTAAATAAATGTTGAAAGATAAAATAGAAAATGGAATATGAAGGATATGACAGAGAGGAGAAATAAGTGGACCATTTTACAACTTTGAAGGGATTTTTGTGCTCCCCATTTAAGGCCAATTATATATATATATATATATATATGCAGCTTCTAGGCTGTTGAAAGATAGCCACAAAATGTAAAAGAAAAAGAAGAGAAAAAAGAGGAAAGGTGGTGCAAAGTCAAAGAAGGCACCAAGGAATAAAGGGCAAGTTTATACTTACTTTTTAGAGACCAATAAGAGTTAAGAGAGTGTCTCTAATTGTCTAATAAGAGTGATATATACACATATACAACTCTCTAGAGCATTTTCACAACCAGCCACTTCCAAGGGAAGGAAAGAAAAAAGAAAAGAGAAGAAAGAAGAAGTAAGGAAAGAAAAGGTAAGGAAAAGAGAATTTTCTTGAAGTTTCCATGATTTTGATTAAAATCTTTGTATGCTTGATTGTAGTTTTCATTTTTACACACTTTAATCGGTTTAAAATTTTATTTTTGTGTTCATTTGGGTGCTGGAAAAGGGAGAAACCAAATTTGAAGATAGGGGAGAGATATTGTACTATTTAGACAACCTAAGTGAAATTGGCTTGAAATCTTGTTATCGTTGAGAAAACTTGTATTTTTATGGTTTGTGGTGAAATTTTTGTGTTGTTTGGAGGCTAAAACTGGTGAGAACAATGGGTATGATTTGGCCCATGGAAATTGTAGCCATAGGTGGTATAGAACTTGAGATACAAGCACAAAACAAAGAGAAAAATACAATTAGGGAGGGGTGTAAGTGTGCAGAATTTTTTTCTGCAGCACACTACCCCTTTGTCGAATTTTTTAGGACCATTATATTATTTTGAATTTTAGGAGTTGAGTGAAGAGGTTGTGCATTTAATTTTGGAGATGAAAATAGTTGTATATTATTTAATTAGACGGACTAGTACGTAGATTAATTAACAAATTATGCTATGTATATTAAAGTGTGCATAGATACACTTGCTATATGTTATTTAGTTTTACAAAGTTGTACAGAATAGTGGTCCTAGCTTTTCTTAGAATTTTATCATGTGCAAACCACAAGTATACTGACATATGTCTAATGAGTACATAATATGACAAGATTACAAGGGCCAGTATGTTGCTGGACTTTTGGCCAGGAAAGTGTAGGCCTCTGCTCAACTGTCACACCCATGTAATAAGTAGGCTTAGGGCATGATAGCTATAGAGCTCAACTTTATTTTATGCCTTCTAGTGTCGTGATAGTATTACAATCCTTTTGAAGTTTGGTTTTCAGTTGATGTGAGGGATCTAAAATTCAAAGGGAATGCTAGAAGTTAGGCCATTGTGAATTTTTTTTGTGTGTGTTTATTTGCTACCTTACTTTGCTTCTTAATCGAATCCAATTAATTTGAGTCCTGAATTACTATTAAATTTTACCAAGGAAGAATATGAAGGACTTTTATAAATTATTAATTCGTGAATTATTGCTGTTAAACTCCTCTTCTATGATGTTAGAGATGCAAAATCTCCGTAAACAAAATAAAGAGATTTAGGAAAAGAAGAACATGGAGGTTGGCCTTCAAGACTTTTATAGGATCATTGTGGCGAAGAAGAAAACACAACCCGACTAGTTATACCCTCCTGCTCTTGTACATAATTTAGATTCATCATCCGAGTCAAGCGAGCCTAGTGATCAAGAGAGATATGTTATTTTTTTATTTAGTGACATTGATTTCTACTTTTTTTGTTTAGATATTTGAATATTGTTATCATTAAATTTCAATATGTAATTTTTATATATTTTTCTTTTGTTGTATGTATGTTATTGAACAAATTAAAATAAAATGGTTAATAGTGAAATTTGAAATAAAACAACAAAAATAACAAAAATATAATGAATAACAAAAAATATATAAATTTATATATTAAATTATATAAAAGTAAAAAATTTAATTTATAGTTATTGACACGCATTAATGGGACAAACAAAGTTTAATAAAAATAAATACATTAATAATTATAAAAATATATATAATAACTGATGCATATTTGTGTTGGTAAATAATTAAATAAAAATATTTAATTAAAAATTAAAATTTACTAACGCAAGAGTTGTGTCGGTAAAAACTACCAATGCATGAAGTGTTCGAAATTGCATTGGTAAATTAAAAAGTTGCGTTAGAGACTTTGTTGGTAACAATAAAAAAAGGAATAATTAATTTCATTATTGTCGAGTGATTTTTGACACAGTTGCATCAAAAAAGTGTTATTTCGAACAATTCATTTTCTGTAGTTTTTTCCTTTCTGACATACTCTGTGTTAGAAAAGTTACCGATGCTTGGCCATTTGCATTGATAATCCATTACTGACAAGTTTTTTTCCAACACATACTTTTATGTCATTAACTGTGTTGAAAATAGCATTTATGATGCTTATTTTGTCTTTACCGAAGTTTCTGTTGCGTCAATAATTGTCATATTTCTTGTAGTGATTGATCTAGATATGTCAATTAAACACGCCGGCTAGCAACCCCTGTTAGCTGAGACACAGATCAAGGTGCACCAAAGGTAACATCTAATGCTGTTAGTTACAATATTCTATCAAAGTATCTTTCCTTAATTAACATCTTTAGTTAATATTTCAAAGTTGGCATTATTGATCAGTTTTCATTTGGAGGTTTTTCATCATTCAACATATAAAAATAATGCTAGGTTATAACATAGTTATACTGAAGTCTTTATGAATCAAGCAGCTTTTCCCTTAAGACAATAATATAGCATTCATTCCATAATAAAACTCATTCATTAGTAAATATAGTAAAGAAGGCATGAAGAGATGTACAAGATAACCAAAAAAAAAAAAAAAAAAAAAAACTAGAATTTTCTCACAATTCTTAGAGATACATAATATTGTTCATAGTAAAGTCAAACCAAGAGCATTGGAAGCTAGAATGCTGCAAGATACTCGTTATCAAGGGGAGTCATTCCAATGGACCTAGAATATCAAACAGAGCATCAATACCCAGCTCAAAACTCCAAATCAATACCTAATCAAGTACCACTTATTTTAAATATTCTTAAAATATCTCATTTTCCTTCCCACACTCCGCTCTTTCCAATTAATTATTCAATTGAGCTTTGATTGACCCTAATAGACAATAAAATAGACCATAGCAAGGAACAACAAGAATCAACCTAAAAGGGATAGCAGGATTTCATAAAAACAACTACAATAGAACAATTGCATAGACAAGAAGGCAAGCCAATCACCCAAGGAACACAAAGCAATAGACATGCATAGGCTGTTACATGAATGAATCAGTGACCGCTTTTGTGATGATCAAAATTGGTCACAAAAAGGCTCGTCACTAATTCTTTTTAGTAACCGCCTTTGGGGTCACTAATTAATGACCCCTAAGTCGGTCACTAATATTTTAAAAAGCGCCATGTGGTCACTAATTTGTAACCACAGCTTGGGCAGTTATTCATTTGTGACCACTCTGATGGGGTCACTAATTTATGACCATAGTTTCGTGGGTTGCTAATTTGTGACCACTTTCTGGGTTTACAAATTTGTGACCATTTTGTTGGTCACAAATCAATCACCTCTTTTTTATATGAAAAAAATGCACATTAGTAATCCCTATGCAGTCGCTAATTAATAACCCCACCAAATTAGTTATTATTGTTTATGTTTGCGTCATGAAAAATGTTAGTAATTTCACGATCTCTTTGTGACCTTTTTTAGGAGGTCACTAATTACAATTCTTATAATCCACAAATTACTCATTCACCACAAAAAAAAACTAATTCCTATAATACACATTCATCATTTCAATCCTCAATCACCACAAACAAACGTAAAAATTAATTAAAAATCATAATACACAAAATTTCATATGACAAATTGTTAAATAATACAAATACATTCTTAATTTTTGAAAAACGTGCTCTTGGTAATTATAAAGAAAGAGCAACCCAGTAAACATTCCTCCATGCATGCCCTTCTTGGTTGGCCTCTCCCTCCATTCCACCTTCCCATCGATGATCTGATCCAATTTCTCTGACAAAAATAAGACAAGAAACAAATTAACTACTATTATAAAATTTGAAATATGAAATAACATGAGAAGAAGATGAAGAAGCTAACTAAGGTATTATATCCTTGCGAGTCTTGCTAAATTTTGAGCTAGAAGCAGGAGAAATGGAGAGTTTTCCCTCAGATAATTAGAAGATGATGGTTGTGGTGGTGAAGGAAGTATAGAGCTACGAGTATGTATATAAGTGATTGAGAAGAATTAATCTATGACACTACAAGTCATGTTGAACATTATTAAGCTAGCCCATTGTATTTTTCTTGAGGTAGAGATAGTACTCAAAGAAGAGAAGATTCTAATGGCGTGGTCAATTTGCTCGAAAAACTAGAAGTAATCAAACATGCTAAATAAGATATAGTAAATCAATTAACACACTGAAGAAGATACAATAAACTAGTAAGAATAAGAAAAATCTTTACTTTACCTCCTAAAACAACCTATCATCTTGAAGCACTCAATTCACAAGCAAACTCACAATCAAAAGACAAAAATTGTCTTGAAGCAGTATCTAACAGTTTAATAAGCCATTAAGAAATGTCATCATAGGTAGTAATATACTAATGGTAAAGGCGGTTATTCAAATGCTTACAAATCTCTAAAAAGGACATTTTTACAACTTTATCTGGTACAGCAACAAGAGGGGAGAAAAGAAACTAAAGGATCGTCAAAGTGGTGTAATGGCCTTGTTAAAAAAAAATAAAAAAAGTGAGGCGTGGTGAATGAATTAAAAGCTGAGGGGGTTGTTCTAAAAATTTGGAGGGGCCTATTTGAAAGAATTAAAACTTTAAGTGGCTGAATTTGGATAGGGGGAGGGACCTTCAGCTGGAAGCTGGCTGAAGGTGTTCGAAGGAATTTTGCTCCAATAGGAACAAGCTAGCTTCTTAATTTTTGAGGTTTTGATGACTGGATGAGAGGCGAGCTTGGGGAGAGTGAGCAATTTGAGTGTTGGAGTGAGAATCAGAGAGGAGAGGAACTGAGGAGGACCGAAGGTGCCAACGGGATCTGTCTGGGAAAAATCTGGGTTTTTAACTCATTTCCGTCTGATTAAAGGTTGGAAATTGGCTTAGGGAGTTCGGAATTTAGGCCTGGGGGCATCGATTCTTGCAGGTATGTCAAAAATCTTGGAAATTTTGGGAATTAAAAGGGGTTTAGGGGATGTTGCAGACTCGAGTCTACAACCTGGGTTTCCCAGTGAAGAAGACGGGGCCTGGATGGGTCCGGGTCCCGTACAGTGTTGGCCTGACCTATTGGGCCCGGGCTCAGCCTAAAAGAGTAGCAGGCCTAAGCTGCAGGCTAGCCTAGACACTAGCTAGGCTAAGTTGACTCACTAGGTCAACTCAACCCCGTGAGAAAAAGGGGAAGGTTAGGCGATCAGAGTAGGATGAACTGGCTCACGTTGACCGGAGAGTTGACCGGTCGGTTTAGGGCTTTTTAGGCTAGTTCTTTGGGCGAATGGACCAATTCCTAGTTCAGGGTGATGAGGGTTATCAGACCAGGTAGGTTTTGGAAATTTTGGATGGCCGATTTAGAGTGAACCGGGCGGTTTAGTATGTTAACTTTGAGCAGCCGGTTCACCGGATTTTGGTGAGTTCATGGGGAGGTTGAACCGGTTCCTAATTTAACATTATGAAACCTAGCTAGCTATGAAATTGGTGATGTTTGGGTGCCTAGTTCGAGGTGAACTGGGCCTGGTTCGGGGTGCCGGTACTTAGGAAGAGGGTTCTTGGCCGATTCAAGGCCAGTTCAGGGTGGTTCCTAGGATTTTTGGTCCTTCTGAATCTGATTTTGAGGGTTTCGTGGCTGGTTCAATTCAGCTTGGTATAGTTTTAGACCAGTTTAGGTTAGTCCGAGGGTTTTGGAGGTCGGTTCAAGGGTTATGAAGGCCGGTTCACTATTGTTGGGGTGGTTGAGAGGAACTAATGATGTTCGGAGTTATGTGGGTCTTGATGTGGGTTAGTGGTGCCTTGGGATGCATGTTAAGAGCCCGGATACAAGGAAGTCTCGGGCCACTTCTGATGAGTGAGTCTTTTAGAGTAAATTCAGTTTCGGTTCAAACTAGTGTCTTGGCGATTGTAGATACATCTGAAAAGGCATGCCTTGGCCAATAAGTGATCTGTCAGAGTCTTGGATTCCAGTTTTTGACGTGTCTGGTAAGTGACAGTACTCTCTATCTATGTGTTTGCAGTTTGGTTTTCTGTTAGTTTCTGTGTTCTGATTTCTAAACTATGATATTAATTCTGGGACATTAATCTATCTATTTCAAATTATGATAAGCTTGAAAACATTTTTATAATTACTTATATACCTACCTCAGTGATACATGCATTTTTGAAAGTTAACCTATTTGGAGTTTCTGTGACTTTAATTCTGATTCTGATTTTGATTTTACTTCTGATGAGAGATGTCAGGGCCTCAGCCAGCGGACAGTGGGTCACCGTAGTGTGCGGGGAGTGCCCTAAGCCCAATGGTAGATATATGTGACTTTGGTTCTAATATGGGATGTCAGGAGCTCAACCGGCGAGCAGTAGGCCACCATAGCGTGCGGGGAGTGCCCTGGATCCAATTATAAGATGTATGTGATTCTGGTTCTGGTATGGGATCCCAGTACGATATGTGTTATATGATACGTTTAGATACTTTGACAGATTTTGATTTTCTAATTCTAACTGTGCATATATAAAATACATGTATTATCTGAGGCAAATGTGGCTTTTCATAACTGTGTTATTATTTTGAGATGATACTTGTGTTTTGAATGGCTTCGATTCATGTCCTGACATGTCTAAACTAGTACTGCTATTCATTGAGTTTTATACTCATTATTTTTCCCTCAGTTTCCAGATTGCAGCTTCAATTCGTAGTGTAGCTCTAGCGACAATTTCGTCACCGTTGCACTAACCTAATTGTATGAGCACTTTTTGTACTCTAGACGCTCCATGTACAGTTTAGACATGTTTTGTTATATATATTGACTATATTTCTGATGAAATGTTTTATTTGATTCATTCTGGTTTAAGACTTACTAGAGTTGGTACGCCAACCTTGGTGTCGGTCACACTCCTGGGTTGGGGCGTGACAAGTGGTCTATTTATTGCTACAGCTATTTCAATAGGTTGTTCTTGCATTAATTTTCCAAATAGGTATTAGTACAAAAAAATTTGTTGTAAGGCAAATTATTCCATTTCAAATATAGAGCATATTTGGGATGTTAGTGTTATAGGTTTTTTAATCAAAGGAGTGTATACATTCTAAGGTTAAAGCATAAGGGTTGAAGTTCATTTGTGGTAAGAGCAAATATATAATAAGCCCTTCCCCACATTTATGCATTCATGTTCTGTTATCATAGATGCTGAACAAGTAGTTTAGCATATTCACTTTGGACCAAATCGTAGGAGTCAAAATTTAGTTGTTAATAACATATCCTTGAGGCTTTGGACATTCTATGTCTCAACTAAATAAGTATATCCCAATTAAATATCCAAGTTCGCAAAACAACAAACATGAAGCTATTGTCATATTTGATATATAGTTGGAAAAGTTCTTGGATGCTAGAGATTCAATCAATCAAAAAAATATCCATCTATATTTAGGAATCTGCTTTTTAATATGATCAGCAAGTAATTGCTGAATCCCTCTAAAAAGGAAATTATTAATGTTGATAGATTGTAATCGATATCACATCAATATGCTGCCTTGATAGAAATTTACAACAAAATGGATCTTAATTTTACAAGAAAATGCCTTGATATTCCACACGAGTTTTTGTTTTTTATAATCCTGGTGAAAATCTTTCTAAGAAACTAATTATTTTACAGTTTACACGGGTGTCTCTGTCAAATGACAGCTCATGGATCAACCTACATTCTCATTCACCACCTTTTCTAATTTTTCTTTTTCTTCTAGAGGAGAACTATTTAGTGTTTAATTTGGATGTTCGTTCCTTCTATATTTTAAATATATTGGTGTTGATGGATTACAATGAGGCAATCCTTCCGTCCAAGTCATATATTCTCTCTATCTAGTCACTCCCTCCTGGCAACAAATACCCATTTCCCTCTCCCTTCCAGTGACCCACTCTAATTCTATTTCTACTTAGGGAGCCAGCTTCTCTATCTCCCTCTTTTCTTTCCAGCAAGCTCGGTCCCTTCCCATCTATGCTGGCAAGCCCCCCTTCCTGCTAACTTCCGCAGGCCTCAAATGCTTCTCATTTGAGTCCAAAAAGGAAAGAGAAAAAATAAACAAAAAGCAAGAAAGGGAACCCTGCCTGACAACATTTTATTTAACTACTCATTGTTATTGGTTGAATCATCTCTGGTAAATGGAACCCCATTATCTAAGCAAGTGCAAAATGATTGAACCCACCAACAATTTTACGAAAATACCTGAAAATTATGGGGGAAAAGGATCAACTTTAATTATAGAGGATTTCTTAATCATCTGGAATTAGTGTCACCATCTACAACATCATGTTCAGGTAATGATTATTAGGGGACAAACATCTTTGGAGTACCCAAAAGGTTTGACACTACTGCCTGCAGATATGTGAGTTTATATACCATTGTTCCGAGAAACCCCACCATATCATATAATAAGAAGAATTCCCAGGACCCAAAAAAAGCTTCAACATAATAGGTTAAACAACTGAATTCAATGTTTGGCTGCAAAGATAATGGAAATCAGCTTATAAATATAAGCACCAAAGTGTGCGTGGAAACAAACCAAACTAATTTTTAAAGATTCAATAATCGATATATTTCTTTGATAGTAAAAGCAAGTTCAAATATTAACTTGTGGCGTGGACACCATATTAAATTAAAAGCAAGAAATATGAAGTAAGCCACTTCAACTGTGAGTTTTCAATATGATAATGAGACAATACCGATTGACATCAATATTTATTCTGACGGAGAGGATGAATAGCCAACACAAGAAGGGAAGGCACATCTTTTTTTAAGTGTGAAATTCCTGAAAAAGTGAGAAAATTGCTAACGCAAAAAGGCCCAAAGGAATCAATATATGTGGAAATTGTTTTGACATCAATTGCCAAATATTCTGCACGTGTTGTCAGAAATTCGGGCACGTGGACACGTTGAGCTCCTGAAATTATTTCTTCTTCTGAAGACAGGCATACATAAACAAGTCAGTTTACTATTGCAGATCCAAAGAAAAATCATTCTCAGAAAGTGCTTCCCAGTTACTTTGGTACAGGTTTTTCATATATTTCAAAAGAAAGTATATTATATATGAGGAATAAAGAAGAGAAAATTTTGAAGAGCACCATAACAGCTATATATAAACATGAGAACAAAATTAAGCAAATGCTGTACATAGAGAAACATCAACCACTACTAGAGCCATCAAGGGTGTAGGTTAAATACAGTACAAACATGAATATAATGAACTCCAAGTTCGAGAAGCTGGTTTCTCGATTAATTCTTCATATAGACTGTTGAAAGGCATGAAATACAGCCCCCTGGAACTGGCATGTGAATACAGACACATCTATGCAAAATATTTAGACGTGCCTCTACTTTTAAGAAAGGTCACTAACACAGTCCCCAGTGGATATCTACTAAGACATATCAGGATTGGAAAGTAACTAAAGTTATCTTTTTGTTTTGATGAAGACATCTTCGCCACTAGAAAAAAGTTGTCATGCATAGAGCAGCCCAAAGAAAAGGATCACACACTAGTTCATCTGAATCAACCACATGGTAAAAAAATCTTAGACATCGGAAAGTCCAGGTTTGACAGGAAATTTTCTCTACTTTGTCTTATGCTTTAAAATTGTTTTACTAATTGTAATAAATGTTCCATCTCCCATTTACCAAACAGCTCTAAGTGTAGAAAGCTCTTAAACAGTAATCTTTGCTAACAGAAGGGACAACACAGATAAACTCATAAAACCACTAGTTTCAGGGAGTTAAATTGCTCCATCATGCATCAATTTACTTGCAAATTTATAATAACCACAAATGGGAAACAAATAAACTTGCAGTTTACCATAAAAATTAATTCTCCCAACCAAGAGGTTGCAGGAAAATGGCAAAAAGAGAGAACTTGAGCAAAAAAAGGTAATGTAGGTATGACATTTAAATGAAATAACCAAATGCTTGCCTCAGATGAAGACATCAAAAGAATTGCTATATAGAGGATTGCCAGCACAAGGCATGGTATGGATGGATGGATGGCCAAAGGATAGCGATGGAGTATGTAGAACTCATTGCCATATCTGCATCTAGTAGAAAGTTCAAACCAATTTGTTTTATAGGTATCCAACTAAATGAAAGGTTAACAGAGAGAAAATAAAAAAAAAAAAATTGATACATGGCAAGAGAAAACAGTCTCACATGGTGTCACGACACCGAAAATGGAGCCGTGACCGCGCAAGGGTTAGAATAAATCCTAACCCTGCAAACCTAAAGAAAATACAGAATGTAACTGAAATAGAAAATCTGATATAAATCAAAATGAAATCCAAACCATGCTAACTGAACTGTCAATACAAAATTAAAATCATGTCTGTAATCAAATGGAACATACTAAAATCCCAAGAATACAAATTCTGACAGAAACTAAATAACTAACTTTAAAATCCAAACTAAATCAGCTAAGAATACGGACTCCTCTCAGATAGCAAGATCCGTTGGACCAACGAACTCAAAATCTGGAAAAAATAAGGGATGAATCGATAGACCCAGTGGAATTAATAGCATATATTTACAAAAATAAAGGACATGTATATCGTATAAGATTAAAACATTTATATTTAACAAATTTTACCTTTTTCAGAAACTTTATCATATAACAAATCATTTACAGATATCGAAATCTTTCAATATAACAGATCATTTTCATATATTAGAAAGACTTTTCTGTATAACCAATCATTAACAGATTATTAGAAACTTTTTAGTATAACAATTCAATTTCATTATATCAGAAATCAGAATTTTTAAACCCAAACATTTCCATAATTAGGGAGTTCATAATTTAGAACATAATATATATCGGGAAACAGAACGACGACACACAGTCAGCCAGAAATCAGAATGGCAACACACAGTCAGCCCATGTAATGTAACGGCGACACAAAGTTAGCCCATATAACAAAATGGTGACGCACAGTCAGTCTATATAACAGAATGTCGACATATCAGTCTGCCTAGATAATAGGACGGCAACATATCAGCCATGTCGACAAACAATAATCAAAAAGTGGCATACTCATATGCCCATATACATATACGAATCTCACAAGTATCTAGCACCATCACCCCTGCTAGATGGGGACCCGAACAGGGTGCATTTAGTCTAACACATACTACCGTTAGCTGCAGTGTTCTAAAATTTCGAAACTCCCTTAAAAACAGTTTTTCCAAAAATATTAGAACAATTTAATAGAACTTTCCATTTTCTAGAACAAACAGAAGCCATTTGTTAGAAATATTCTAGAATAAGACAGAATCAGTTTAATATAGTTTTTCATGTATAGAGTCAAACACAATTAACAAAATATTCATTTCCAAAAATTTTAGGATTTCCATACATGTCCTTTGTTTTGCTATTTTAAACAGAATTTAATCAAAATTTCAGAGATAAGATATATCATTTAAAATCAATTTTTATAACAAATATGAAAAATATAAATGCTCATAAATACACGTTATTACTCATAAAAACGACGAAATGAGAAATCCAATATCTGACAACAAATGCTCAGCCAGAATCGTACAAGCAATCTAAAATCATGAATTAGCAACATATTTCAATTTTATGCTTCCAGTATTTAATTAAAGGAAATTTCTTAATCAAAGAACCAAATAAAATTCTAGGTTTTCGTGTCACAAACCCATACTACAGTCACTAAGGTCAGAGACCGATTAAATAAATCATGAACTAAGTATCAAAGTCATCAACCAATCTCTTAAAACATCAAAACCAATCTATTTAAACCCAAAATTATCATTTAATGTCATAAACCGATCCTGAACCGCAATGAATTAGTCATTAGAATGGTGAACAAGCCATGAACCAAACTTTAAATCACTGAACTAGTCATAATTCAATTCTTATAACACTGAACCGGTCTTAAACTGGTTGAGAACCCCTAACCCAGCCCTTTATATATTGAACCGGCCGGTTTAATGCATTAATGCCCTTGGACCGAGTCTAAAATAGTGATATTTTCATTGAACCGGAATTTAATCAGTTAAATTTAATTAATTATCTAATTAATTTACCCCTAAACTGGAAGAAACCGGTTGGAATCCTTGTGAACCGGGCATTCCTTCTATTTCTTTCCATATTTTTATTATTATTATTTTTTTTTTCTAATCCAAATTTTGAATTCTATTTTTGGGTTCTGGGTTCCAAGCTGCAATTGAGATCCAACCCAACTAACCAGCCCACAAGAAACCTAGCCACTTAATTCTATTCGGCCAAATGAATCTAACCCAATGGATTTAATGTCTCAGCCTAATGGCCCCAACCCAACTTATTGATCCAGTTTTTCCTAACCCAGATCCAAAGTTTCTCGGGTTGTTTTCCGGCAACCACACAAAAGAAACCATTCAAGATCGAAAATCATACCTGGATCGTTGTACTTGTTGACCTGCAATCGATACCAGAACTTTGGTCGACTATGCTAACTTCAAAATTTGGGTGAATCGATCAAAGGTTGTAGCTTAATCGACTGAAGACTCGAGCTCTAATTGCAATCCATAGTCATCTGTTTCTCCCAGAATTTTTCTCGTAGTTTAGAGACAATAGAATCAAAACTTGTTAAGGGATTACTTTATCTTAGTTTGTATCAGCGACACTTCGTACTTTATTTGAAATAATTTGCAAAAATCTTGGCAGATTTGCTTGGATCAAATCAGCGATTTGGATATGCAAATTTGGGAAATGGTCTGATTAGATCTTCTATACAAATTACGATTTGGTCCCTTGTCTTCTAATTTCTTCTGATTTGTCCTCAAGAGTTTTACTTAATTCTATTTAGGCCCTATGAGTTTTCATTGTTTCAACTAGGCCCTTTATAATTATCATTCAGCCCCTATACTTCTTGTTTCTGCATCTGGACCCATTTTAGTTTCTAGACTTCCAATAATACCCCAAAAATTTGGGGTATTACACATGGTGTGGGGATTTAGGTTAGACAACCCAGTTTTGGGAAGAGAAAGGGTAGGAGGGAAGGGAAACGATGAGAGAGAGAGAGAGAGAGAGAGAGAGAGAGAGAGAGGGAGGGGGAAAGAGAGGGGAGGGGGAAATGAAATTTTGGGGGGAAAAGGGTTCTATTTTCAACAAATAGGGAGAGAGGAGGGAAAACATAAAACAGAAAGAGATGGGGGAAAATTTTGGAAAAAAAAAGTTTCAATTCATATTAGATTCTACACCTTGCACGTTGGTGTCCAACATTTTTATATTTTTTTAGATTAAAATTCTTTCTTTTGGATAACTTTTATCAATTTTTTCTTTTTTACATAACTTATAATATATTTCAATTTAAAATACCCACAAAATAAAGAAAAATATAGAAAGTTAAAACCAAATATAAATTTAATATTTAATTATAATGTTATACAAATAGAATTAAATTTATATTTTGATCATTAAAATTTAATTATATTAATTTTTAGTTATTATTAATTTAATTTTTATAATAAGGTTGAAACTACGCTCTCACTCTCTATTATGCCAAGTTTGGTTTGGTGTCCCTCTCCTACGGCGAAGCCCGTCGCCCCTTCTTTGCAAATCTCCAACTCATGAGACCCCGCCCCTCTCTTGCAACCAGATTTCCCACCCCTCCCCTGCTAACTCCTCAACTTTCTCTCTACAAAATTTATATTTTTAAAATTAGTATTTAATTATAATATTATATGAAATAGAATGTGAAATTAGATCTTGATTGATTTTTAAATTTTAATTATATAAATTTTTAATTTGTTTCAATTTAATTTATAATAATGAGATAATATGTAGATATATAAGAGTGTGTGTATATAATTTGACGTATGAAATATTTACAAAATGGGTATACTAATTAATTTTATACTTGATAAAACATTGCATAGATACTACTATATTTGTTTGTTATTCAATTAAGTATTTCTTGTGGGAATTTCTCATTTTTTATATTTTACCATGATATATACACTAAATAACTTATGTGATCTTTATTATAGTACAGTTGTTATA
>CAJVSB020000587.1:0-38156 GCA_911865555.2 Thlaspi arvense | reverse complement strand
CTATTGTACAGCAAATTCTGGAGTTCTCATATTAAGATAAGATATGTTAAATATTGTACAACTAATTCCAGAGTTCTTATATTAAGATTAAAATATGCATCCAAATCATTGAAAACGGAATTACATATTAAAAAATTATGATCATTTAAAATTTTGTACAAAAAATAATTAATAGTCTAAAGTAAACTGGCTAAACCAGTGTCCAGTAGTAAACTGGTGGGTTGTATTTATATGAAAAAAAATTCATGCGTGTAGAAGGAAAATCGGGTTCCCAAAAGCTTATTTTTCAATTTAAATAGTATTTAACATTATTTTGATAAATTATTCTGAAAAAAAAAAAAATTAGAATTAAAAAGTATTAATATTTATATAAATTTTTCCAAAATCCCCCGGCATGAAAAAATTGTTCTTCTGCGATCTCTGAACTGAAGCACAGTTTTAGTTTTCTCTTTCACTCTCTTGCACTCCTGCACCTCGGCTCTCAACACCATCTATTCTCTTCATCATCGACCTTGGCTACAAGCCTTGCATCCGCATCCTCGCCACCACCATTTGACTCATGCTCCATCCCCTCCACTGTTGACAGCCAACAGCAACCACGCAATTTCGGAGGTAGAACTCACATACGAAGAATACAAAGATGATGATTCATGCGGCGAAGTCAACAAAATCATTGGCAGCATACCTCTGGCAGGTACTAGCAAGGGTAAGGAGGACCTAATCCAGCGGAAAGACAACCACACTCCTACATGGGTTCCCCTCTAACTACATTGTCGCTGACATGGTGGCCGAGCATGGGGCGTCACCTCGGAGGTTGAGGGACGAATGAGGAGGAACGCCATGGATCTAGCTGTAGATATTCTCCGGTCAATGCCAAAAGGGGATCTGATGTAATTTGGGTAACGATTGTGAGTTGGTCCTATTTTTTAGTATTTTTTTACTTTAATTTTTTGTCTCTTAAATTTTATCATTTTAACCCTCACATTATTTTTTAATTTTTTTTTTATCTTCTTGTAGTAGTCTCAAATTTTATAAGTCATTCATATAAATTTCTATCTTAAAATATTATATAAATAAAAAATCTGAAAATTATACACTAAAATAATATTTTTCTTTGCTCAAAAAGATATGATCCAAATTTTGTTTCAAAAATATGTTTCAGCTTTTTGACCATCTTATTTTGAGAATGCAAAAGCTTATAACTTTTTGGGTATCCTGAAGTCTTGTTTAAGAGGAGATACAGAAAAAAAAAGTTTATAAAAAATAGACTTAAAAAGTGAGTTTAGGAAAATGGGTTTAGATAAAGTATTTAAAAAAAAGTGTTGAAATAATAATAAGTATTTAATTTAATAATTCTTTTTTATCCAAAGAATAATTTAATTACATATTATAAATATATATTTTAAAAAAATACATTGCAGAGGGATAAAAGTTTATCTTTAATGACAATGTTTGTCCAAATCCAGTTTAAAACGTTTATCAAGTAGAATAAAGTTTTTTTAAAATATCTGGCATGCCAAGAATATAAAGATATTAATCCCTGATTTTTTAGTGATATTTGATGTATCCAAAATCTTTGTGATTACAGATTTTAAAAGTCTCAACCCTTTAATAAAAATTTATTTTTCTAAATCTCTATGTTGGAATTCTTAGATTTAATTTTTAAACTTTTTTCCGAATAATCAAAAAATTAAACCTTAAAATCCATGGAGTTTTTCTTTAAAAAAAAAATATATGGAACTTTTTTTCCTTTTGCACAAAAAGAATTTACAAGTTTTAAAAATTCATGATTTTTTTCTACGAGAACGAAATCATGATATTTTTCAAAAACAAATTAAAACTTTTATATTTTTTTTTTATTTTAAAACATTTATTCTATTTTAATTAAAATTATTTTTCTTTTCATAACATTTTAACATCAAACAAATCCTTAAAAAATGCCCGGATAACTTTCGGCTTATCGTACTATTTGTTTGGATTGACGGCCACGATCGCGGTCAAACGTTCACAGTCGTAGAGATCGGTCGCACCACCAACGAAGGAATTTTACAGCCGCGATCTACACGATAGAAATCAACCCCCAGCGAGCAGACGAATGGGAGGAGAATCCCGCAGGTCAAGTAAACGAGGAGAGAGAAACCAAGCACCCAGGCTTCTCCTCCATGCGTACTGTCAATTGTCAAATCCATCTTTGTCTCTGCGTTTCACGATTTCAGGGCCTCTGTTCAATCGCAGCTCCCAAAACAGGCGAAGCTTGAGTCCGCCGCTGACCGTCTCTTATGCTTTCTTTTTGACGAAGAAAATGTTGGAAATTTCTATGTAAGATGCAAGAAATTACCCAGAAATTGCCCTATCTTTTTTCGTTTTTTCATTTTAATTCATAGACTCCTGTCAAATTACACTTGTTCTCTATCTCCATAGTTATTTGTAATTCTTGTTTCACGGTTTCTGCTTCAACAGCAAGTTCTATGGATTATTTTGTGAGGGAAAATTATCTTTTTTCGTTTTTCTCATTTTAATTCATAGACTCCTGTGAAATTTACATTGTTCTCTATCTCCATAGTTTTTGTATTCTTGTTTCACGGTTTCTGCTTCAACAGCAAGTTCTCTGGATTATTTTGTGACGGAAAAATTCGATTTTCTTTTTCTTTTAAACTCTGTTTGTTTCATCTGGAGAACAGAAAAGGAAAATAACAAAGAGGATCAACTGGGATTTCGATTTCTTCTGCATGCACTGTTTCATGTTTGCTGTAAGTTCCTTTATGGTTTCTTGGATTTTCCATTTTTTATTTGTGCTGTTGTTTGTTTCCTCTTTGGAAGTATCACATACAGGAAATTCATGGAAATATTTTAAATTTTGTTCTAATTTTTTCTGATGTATGGTCTGTTTGGATTTTGTTTTATGTTCTCTTCGCTCTATTCTCAGTTTTCGTTTTCTGTTTATGGAATAGAAATTAATGGAAGATCTGGAAAATTTGTAGTGATTTTCATATTGGTTTCATTTTTATGCAAACGCAGTTTTGAGATTTCTGAAACCAAGTTTATATCATTCTCTAAATTTCTCCTGGAACATTTTTGAAATCATCCTGCAGAAGGGGTTTTCAATTTCCAAAAACAAAGAAAAAAATGCTTTCAGAAACGAAAACATCCGACCAGAATTCAAATCTTGTGTGGTTACTGTGTAACTTCTCAGAAATTGCGTGCTTCTGGGTGCAGGTTTAGATAGCTTTTCACTGGAACACAAGTGTAGTCGACATGGAAGGTGAGGTATTCTCAGGCATTGTCAACGGAAGCCAAGTAGATGGGAGAGTATTACAGACATTTCAGAGGAGCTTTCTACAAGTACAGCACATCTTGGACCAGAACAGGCTGCTAATCAACGAGATTAACCACAACCAGAAATCCAATATCCGGATAACTTATGCCGGAACGTGGGTCTGATAGAGAGCTCAACAATAATATAAGAAGGGTGGTTGACCTTTATGCAGATCTCTCCAACTCTCTAGCCAGAACAAAATCCAAATCCATTGAAGGTGAGTCAGGCGGTCAGAACAGAATTAGGTCAGTTTAATGATCCAAACAGGGCCTTGTACGAATTAGACAGTCTCTCTCTCTCTCTCCCTTTTTTTAAATTGATAAGATAACAGTGAACCGATATATAATTTATTTTTAGTTTCAAGATTTTTCACTCAGCTCTCTATTTTGTTTGCAAATAACAACTCGATAATTCTTGGTTTTGGGTTTTAAGTTTGTGAGAATTTTGAAAATCGGTGCGTTTGGTTGCTCTGTTCTGTTTTCATTTTTATTAAAAACAGAAAAACAGGATTGAAAATATATTTAGTATAAGTATTTTCTTTTTTATTGAAAATGTTTTTCAGAAAATATATTGAAAATTGAGAACGCCTAAAGATATTTTCACCCTTTTTTTACGAAATTCTGAAAATAATAACCCAGATGAAAATACAGTAGCATTTTCAGAAATTACAGTGATTTTTTCGTAAACCAAACGCCCTTAGAGGAACAACTTTTTGTTGTCGTTAAAATTCTTGACAAAGTTGCTTTTGGTCAAAAATGGCAACCAAGGGAACTGTCGTAGTCTTCATGAGTGGTCCTTAAAGAACAACAATAAAATGGAACCAAACAGGGTCTTATTCCGATGATTTAATCATTTCTGTTTTGTTAGAGAGTTAGAAATCTGAAGTGGGTCTCTGTCAATTCTCTTTTGCAGCATTCTTGACTGGTTAAAACTCTGCGAACTTGCTCTTGCTTTTTGGCAGGAAACTTTCAACGGACATCCCTATCCCGTGTTTGTCCAAAAGTACTTCTTTCACTGTTATACTGCTTTTTTATTGCCTTTCCTAGAAAACTTTTCCAAACAACGACTTCTTTTTATAACTTTTATTGGATTTTAAATATTTAAAGTGTGAATTGCAACTAGAACCCTTTTACATCATGATGTAAATATAGAATTTAGGAGATGTTTATTTAAATTTCTAAGTATATGTGTGGGGATATTCTAAAATTTTAATTTATAAACTGTTGAAGATATTTAATCTTAAACGTTTTTTTAATAATTCTTTTAGGTGAGTTTAAAGAAAGTAAATTTAGGAAAATTAGGATTAAATAAGATAAAGTTTGAGAAAATGGGTTTGGTTGTTCAATTATAAGTTTAAATAGGTACAGTAAAAGTAAATTTATAAAAACTAAATTAAAATAAATTAAGTTTAAAAAATTTTGAATTAAATATTAATGCGTTTCAATTATTTATTTACGAAGGGTTTAATCTGGTTAAAACTTAAAATTAAGAAGCGATTATTTCAATACTGAAATGCCTTCTCAAACTGGGAGTAGGGAAGCAATCTTGCATAACTCCTGTTGGCCCTACTATTGTGGTAAAAGATTAGTGAAGTTTTATTTAAAATTATGTTGTTTAAATGTAAGTTTTGTGCCCATTAATATTGTTATACAAATAGTTTTTCCCCCACTAAATTTTATGAAAATACAATTTGTCTCTACCAACTTTGGGAATGATTTGCTTCACAGATCTCTGAGAAAATTGGGAAAGATTTTCAAAATTTTCTGAACCATTGGCTGATAAAAGAAATTCCCAAACCCTAATACCAGTGCTTGGATGACCTCCAGAAGTGCAATACCCAGTTTGCAGATCTCTCTGCCTCAGAGGGAGAGAGAGCACATGTATCCATTATTGTGTTTAAAATTATTATTTTTGGGTCATGCAATTTAGATCTTTATGGGATATTAAAAATTACTATTTTTAGGTCATACAGTTTAGTTAGATCTTTACGGGATATTAAATAAAGTTGTATTTTGTATTCTGTATTAGTAAAAATTAAGTTGACAAATGACAATTTTATAAGTTATCGTATAAGAAATTCCAGGTTAAGAGTGTGTTTGTTTAATTTTTTTAATAAAAAGTAATTTTTTATTAATAAAAACTTTAAAAATATTTATAAGTGTTTGGATAAAATTTTTTAAAAGTACTTTTTGAAAAATAGATTTTTAATTATTTTCAATAAACAATATGTTACAATTTTTGAAAAATTCACTTTTAAAAAGGTATTTCTAAAAAATACTAAAACTATGCATCTCTGTTCCAACCCTCTTTCAACCAGGGTGTAAAATAGCCTCTTTGCATAAAATTATTAGGACACCATTTTGAAGTCATTTTTCTTTTTCAAGTCCTTAACTTTTTTAAAATAAATTTATTTCATTTAAATTCATTTTTTTTAAAACTCATTTTGTTTTAACTCTATTTTCCACAAATTCACTTTCTTAAAACTCACTTTTCACAAATTCACCTTTTTTTAAAAAAAAAAAACATGTTATCAAACGAATCCTTGACTATTGGGGTAATTATCTAATTTATTATTTTCAGAAATACACACCATAAATTTTGAATAATGTTTACTAAAAGCCTTGTCTACTGGATTGTTCTAAAAGGTACTTTTGTAATTGATCATGTTGAAAAAACCAGATTCTTATTTTACCATGTTGCTTAGCTTATTCCACCCAGTGTGAGTCAATCTTATTTCACATTGAGCTTGATAAACGCATTAGGATTTATAGAAAATGGGCTAAAAAAAAGTATTTTAGAAAAGGGGACCAGAGTTATAATAATATTTAAAATCAAAGGGGTTAAATGAAATTTTAAGTAATTTACATGGTGTTATATATAATCACTTTAAGATAGAGGGAGAGCCGATAGCGATGTTCACTGAAGCGGGAAGTACCGAATTGGTCCTTAAAGTCTGGCACTTTCCCCATTTTAATCCCTAAACAATCTTTTAGCAATTTGGTCCTTCAAATTAAAATTTTTGGCCAAAATAGTCTTTCACTCAATTTTCACTGTTTATTGTTGGGTAAATTGCACTAATGGTCATTGGACTTTGCATTTGATTTCAATTTACTCTATAAAACTTCATTCTTTTACAAAATTAGGTTACTTAACCATCAGTTGAGATATAATAAAAGTGGAACAAACATTGTTTTTAAGAAGGGATCAATTGACAGCAGTGTAAATATAAAAAATTTATACCAAATTTTATACTATTAATTTAATCAAAATCAACTGATAAAATTAATTACAGCTATCTTCCGATAACTAATTTACAGTTATTTTTCGTTTCAAAATTTATATAATATTATCCGTTAATTTTGATCAAATAAATAGTGTAAGATTTGGTGAAAATTTTTTTACACTTACACTAGTGTTAATTGATTAATTTTCTTGTTCTTAATTAGATAATAAATATTTTTTAGTTAAATAATTAAATGATGAGAAAAGAAATAAAATGTAATCTAAATGAGAAAACAAAGCTAATCTCAACCCGTTTTAAACCCCCTTTCCTCTGTAGATAACTTAATAATGCAGGTCCCCATGACCAATTTCACTAGTCCAAGAAAATTTTCTCACCAAAATTTTTCAACTTCTGATTGACACGGGAGCAACTAAATTTTAATTAAATTATATTTTATAATAATTAAATATTAACTTATTTTAATATTGTTACTCTGTTTTAATTTGAAATTTTGATTATCCCAATTTTAATAAATGCAAGCCTCATGACCAAATTGAATTCAAGCGCAAAGTTCGGTGACCATTGGTGTAATTTGACCGAACAAATTTAACGGAGATCCATTTTGATTAATAATTCTAAATTCAAGGAGCAACCTTGTAAAACATTTATTTTAGGGAGTAAAATGGAAAAGAAAAGAAAAAAAATAGGGGCCATTTAACCAAGATGAGAGAACAAAAGAGAGCAATCAAAATAATTAATAAAAAATAAATTAAAAAATAGGTACAGTAAAGGCGAAAGCTAACATTTAACTATTTAATATTAAAGATTTAATACTCAAAATTTTAAATTTTATCAAAATAGGTCCTCAGCTGCGCCGGAAATAATCTGCGAGCACGGCAGGGGTACAAAAGAATAATCTGGCCCCTAAAAGCCAAAGTTCAGCAGAGGTACCCTCCTTCCCCCTGCCAGTCACCGCAGCTCACCACCCCCACCTCGCCTGCTGATTGGATCAAGCTCAGAAGTCGAAATCTCTTCTCTTTCAGCTTATCAATTTTCATCTCTTTGTTTTGCTCGCCTTGTTTTGTAAACTAATCCTCTCCTTCAAAATCACTGTTTAAATTATCGGTTGAAGGCTCGGAGCGAAAAAATTGGGTGATTGCTTCTCCTTCCATTTTTCCTTGTTCCTCAGCCTCGTCCTTCTTGGATTTAGTACGTTCTCGATTGATCCATTATATCGTTTCATTGCTATCATTAGTGATTCATAAACCTTTTAGTTCTAGGGTTCCAAGCCTACTTTTGTCTTTTAATTCATCGACGATTACTCTCGTTCCCTCCTTTTTTTCGCGTTGTTAGGGTTCAAGAGTTTGCGTTTTGATTCTTCAGCGATAATTGTGTTTACCCAGCTCTCTCTGAAAACGATAACTGTGTTTACCCAGGTCTCTCTTTTGTACAAGTATGTCATAAGCTTTTCTACAAACTTATTGTGTGTATTTCGATTTTGTATTTAAATATTCGTGGTGCATCCAGCTCTGCGTACTTCTATACGGGATTTTTTATTTGGACTTGTTATATTTGGCTGCTAATTAAAATTTCGAAACTTGTCTGTCTTTGCTTAATGCATAACCTAATAAGCATTTTCACATTCCTAAATCTGAAGAAACAGGAGGGTAAAACTCTTGTTTATGTTTTAGTCTATCACTTTTTTGTTGATATTATCATAAATTTTAATTGTATTGTTATATAATCATGATAACACGATTGGCCTGTTCTTTTCTCAGCTTATAATCATCTAGTTGTTCGTAATGTGTGAAATAAATGGAACTAACCAAAAAGCGGTGATGCCAAACCACTCAAGAAAGTTTAAGTTACTGATACGATAACTAATTGTATCATAGCTTCCATGGTGTAATGTAGGATCGTAATTAGTTGTACCTGTTGCCCAAATACTTGGTTTTTTTTATTTTTTATCATAGCTTCCATGGTAATGTAGGATCGTAATTAGTTGTACCTGTTGCCCAAATACATTTTTTTTTTTTTTTTTTTTTTAAGCCCTCAGTTCATACTTATTTAAGAATTAAGTGCTATTGTAACTGTCTATTTCAGAGGCGATAATTGGATCTTGAAAAGCTTTTGACTTTTAGGGACTATTGATATTAGTAGATACAGATAAATTGCAATTCACTTTGTCTTTATGAATGTTCCTTGCCATTGCAAACTTCATCTCCTCAGAAATCTTCCCCCACAAATATACTGTTTTGTTGCTCTTGCTTTTTATCTGGCTATGAGCTTATTGATCCATGACAGTTATTGATCTTATTGTGGTGTGTGAGTTTCTTTTATGCTTGACATGGTTTCTCATGCATCTATTTACAAGAAAGATATTATGCTTCAAGATGATTTAATGTAGTTGTTTTATTTTTGCAAGCATCCAATTGATGATCATTCTATTGGAGCAGTTTGATGTTCTTAAACTCTCTCTATACTCTTTCCTCCTTGGCAGATCAAAATAAGGGAAAATGGGGATCATTGAAAAAGATATAAAGAAATTGAGGCCGAGATGGCTCGGACCAGAAAAATAAGGCTACAGGTTTCTTCTATTTATTCATTTGAATTTCCTTGTACACCTTCCATATTGTGTCCCAGTGCATCTATTTTTGTGTAGAATATTATCAGCCTTCTCAGTATTCGTTTGTTCACATGGCTGAATGAAGGTATCGAAACCCTTACCACCCCCGCCCCAAAAGGATGGAAAATAAATAAATAAATAAAGTTTTATAAAATTTTTACTTGATATTTCACTCTAAATTCTGGACTACAGATTTTAATGATTATGTTATAAATTCAAGGAGTTTAATCTTTATGTTCCTCCACTTATAAATGCCATTTGTCCGCATGCCCCTCTATATTTCATCATCTGTCTTTTGTGGCCACACACTTTTTAGATAGTTGTTCAATGCAATAAGAAGATTCATGTCATTTTATTGAATTTGCAGAGTATCACCTTGGTCAGCTCAAAGCAAAGATAGCAAAACTAAGGACACAACTACTGGAGCCTCCAAAAGTATGAAAGTTCTTCTATTTATCCATTTGACCATACTCTTGAGTTTGTTATATGCACAGAGTAAACCTTGGATCTAATAGTAAACTTCTTTTGTTTGCCATCTATATATGTATGTAATGTGGTATGCCTTCTCTTATATTTTGACAATGAAACAGGGTTCTAGTGGAGCTGGAGAGGGTTTTGAAGTTACAAAATATGGCCATGGACGAGTTGCATTGATAGGATTTCCAAGGTCTGTCAAACTTGCCATAACCCTGTTGCTGCAAGGGAGCATCTTACTCTTACTTGTTAGTGGCTTTTCTATATTAGATGTTTGCTACTGTGGTCTAATTTTTGACAACTATTTCTGTTAATTTGCCACTATTGAAGTATAATCTTCTGTGGAGTGGCTATATTGATGTATTTTAATACATCAACTCTTTTATATGTTGCCTTCTTTTGGGGACACAATCTCATACCAATCAGTTGTGACATTTGATTCTATTGTGGTCGGTAATCTTCTCTGTGATTTCTTTTTATTTGTAGTGTGGGGAAGTCAACTCTTCTAACCATGTTGACGGGAACACATTCAGAAGCTGCATCATATGAGTTCACTACACTTACTTGTATTCCTGGGATTATCCACTATAATGATGCTAAAATTCAACTGCTTGACCTTCCTGGAATAATAGAAGGTGCATCTGAAGGCAAGGGGCGTGGTAGGCAGGTAAAGATTTAAGTATGTTGTTTTCTTGTTGTAAGTTGTAAGATCAGATGGTTCTTACTGAATTTTATTGCACTATATCTTTCAAAGATTTTGTGATATGTTTTTTTCATTGTGAGTTATTACACTTAACTTTGCTGAAGTCTGCTCCAGATAGATTGGAAAAAAATTCTGAATTATGGATTTTTTTTTCATTTTCATTCTGTGCTGTAGCTTGGTTTCAAGTTAGCATATTTTGGAATACAAGACTTGACCAAACTTCTTGTTTTTAATCTCAGGTTATTGCTGTTTCCAAGTCCTCAGACATCGTCTTAATGGTTCTTGATGCCTCAAAAGTAAGTTGTCTTCTTCTATATTTTATTTTCCTGCTGTTGCTTGGAGATGAATCAGTTATCATGAAACTTAAATGGGTCTGACTGAAGATCTCTAAGACTTACGTTTTAATTTCTTCTCTAAACTATAACTGTGTATGTTATTACTAGAATTTGTATCCAGTGATAATTCAACTAGGGAACCAAAGTGCTCAGAATCTGTTTTGTTTAATGTTCACCAGAAATTAATGACCTCTACATAACTGGATCCCGGCTGCTCTTTGTTTCATTTCTGAAAGGATAGTTCTGAATTTGCTTGTATATTTCTAAAGAAACAGTGTTAGAAATAGATTGATTGATCTCAGCAACATTGTCTAACTTGTTTCAATATCATCTCTCTCTCTCTCTCTCTCAGCTAGGTTCCAAATATCTTTTAAACTAAATGTTTTCCCCAAAATTTTAACTGTACAATTTTTTGTTATAGTTCAACCTGTTATCCTTTTTTCCCCAAATCCCTTTGTTTGCCCTTTATTTTTTATTTTTTGACTATCAGTTTCTTTCTGCAGCATCCTTGAACATACATTCTCATCCTTAATTTTTTGGAGTTTATTAATCCAGTTCGGTAGTCTGATTTGCCAACTCTGAATTTAAGACTTACTCCAGTTTGCATCTTGAGCCAGTTAAAATTCCTTTAAGCTAGTGTTTTGCCCGTGGTGACACTTCATATGAGAAAACATAAGTAAATGAGCCTCTGCTTGAGCCTCAAAAGATAAGGCACATGAACAGCCATTTGATCCCATCAAAGTCTGCATTGAATCCCTTACAAACTAATGTATGTAAACAAATAGCACGTCCTTCCACTAAAATGGGCTGGAATGCCGATATATGCAATCTATGCAGAGTAGGTGCTCTATTCAACAAAACAGATGTCCCTGCATAATCTTTTCATAGATTGTTCATAAGGAAGGATTTGTTACATTTATAGTATATAATATAATATTTTTATATTTTTGATAAGAAACAGTTTTTTTTACTACAAGTTTCTTCAGTTTGAAGTTCCTTTTAAAATTTAATTTCAATACATAACATTTCATTGAGTTATGAAAAATTGTATGATAGAAGTCATTGTTTTGAATTATAATTCATTGCTTATCATGTAAAATATTCTCTTGTTATGGTCACGCAGTATATTTGTTTATTTATTTATTTTTAAATAAAGAGAAGTCAATATCTTAACTTTATCAATTAACTAATCATCTTATACAGAATTTCATTAGAGGGTATGAGAATGTATTCTAGTAGATGCCAATAAAGCAAATAAATTCTGCTATGAACTATCAGTAAATGATGATTATAAATACATGTTAATCTTATTGTTTGGAAAATGGAGAGGAAAACAATGATTAATTCTTTATAGATCTCTCACTTTAAAACTATAATCAAAATCAAAATAATTTCACATCTTGCCTGATTTTTGATTAAGTATCTCATTGTATTTTAATTTTTGGTTATATGTTTTCTTTTATACTAATGTATTTTGTAGTATTAATTGGAGGAGAGAGAACTAAAACATTAACTTAGGAGAAGGAAAAAAAAAGGATTTCCATTAATAATATTCCCTTTGGCACATTGACAACACTCCACACATGCCACTCAGCAAAAGTTTAAAATGCAACTTAGTTTCTGTATAATAGGATAGTTTTGATTATTTATTTATTGGCAACTAAGAGATTGGCGATCATTTTATAACGGGCTTAAACTATGCAGCTTGTACCATGTCTTTGAAGTTGGGTAGAGATTGCATTTAGTTGCTGTTGTCTAGCGGTGAACCATGCTTGTATATCTTTTATGCAATTTGCTGTGTATCCGATCTCTATCTGCTGTTTGTCATTTTCTTTTCAACAGATTTGTTGTACTTCCATGTCTTGTGGTTTGCAATCTAGTTTCCTTGCTTTGTATGTAAACTAATTATGCAATACTTACAGAGCGAGGGGCATCGGCAAATATTGACAAGGGAGCTAGAAGCTGTGGGCCTGCGTTTGAACAAGAGACCACCTCAAGTAATGTATCATACTCTTGATTATTCAGATAAATTTTCTAGTTGTTGGTGGAATGACTTACATAATTCAGGATTTACTGTAATCATTTTATTGTTTTATTTTTTTTCCTTTTTTTTTTAAATATACCTTGCAAGTTGGATTCCACCAATGCCTATCCTAGAAGTTCTCTTGTCATCAAATTTGAGTATTTATATCTCAAGCATCACTTCATGTTAGGGGTATGCCCAGGATACCTTGATTGTTTATAGGCAAGCTGGAAAAGGTGCCACTGCCAGTCATTCTTTTCGTGAATTATTGAGTTAAAAATATTATGGCATATAAAGCCCTAAGCCTATTCATGGGTCTGGTTCGGACTGTGAATTGGCCCGGATCGGACCCATAAAAAACGGGACCAGACTAGCAAGGTCTGGTCTTGTCTGGTTCTGAATCGTGGGGGTAACCGGTCTAGTTAAGGTTCAAGATTTTTTGAACGGGAATTGGAACTGTACCAGAACCAGCAAACTAGAACAGGATAGAACTATGTTAATTGAACCGTGAACCGAAACCGTATATGAACCGTGAACCGAAACAGTATATGAACTGTGAACCGTGAATCGTGAACCGAAACCGTATGAATTGTGAATCAGAACCGTGTATAAATGAACTATGAACTATGAAAACTTGTATTATGTTTTTTAATTTTTTTTATCTTATTACTTTTATTATTGATTGAAAATAATAATATGAATTTAAATTTTTTTTTTTAATAAAAAGAGTATGTTTTAAAAATAATGTTAGACATGGTTATTTTTTGAAAATAGAAAAAAATTTTATAAAATTCATACTAATATTTTGTTATTCTCTATCCAAACAAATAGGTTAGTATTTAATGGATTAATAATTAAATCTATTACTAGTTATTAAATAATTAAACAAGTTATTTGAAAAATGTTTAATAAACCAAAAATATTTGAAAGTCAATATATAAATTTTTTTGACAAAATTGAACAAGAATTGAACTGAATTGCGAACAAACCAAAACCGAAACCGTGAACCAGCTAGGACCATAACTATGAATTGGCTCGGACCAAAATCGTGAACTAGCTTAGATCTGAACCGGAACTGTCATAAACTGGAACCATGAACTAGATTCGAACTGTTATGAAATGGAACCGGAACCGGACTGACTTTCAAGGATTTAATCCCAATTCATCATTTTCCAGGACTGGAACCGGCGGTCTGGTCCTAGACCGGGCTGGTTCAAGGCCTGTGAACAGGCTTATAAAGCCCAAGCCCCCCCACCCAAAACAAAAAAAAAAAAACCCCACCCTAGGCCCAAAAAAAGTGTGAGAGAGAATCATAGATATAATGATAAAAATGGCTGCCTATTCATGGGATCTGTCGAATATTTTTAAGTCTAACCCTGATGGAAGTAGTTTAGTAGTCTATTATTGTGGCTTGAAACTGTGCATCAGTTTGCAATTGAGCAACCCATACTGTGATACCAAGGTTTGTGCTCCTTTTGAACTCCTGCCGATTAGCATTGACAATCCAAGATTGTGAAAATTTGTTGTCTCAAGCTGTGCACAGTCCATAAAATTTCATGCTCAGTGTGTTTTAAGATGGCTTAGGAAAGTTTCCTATCCCTGTATATATACTCTGGAAAAGCCCTTCTTAACCTTTATTTCTTGTTGCAAGGTATTTGTTGGTTATGCTCTAGAATAGAAGCCTTACAGCTCTGTTAGAGTAACCTTCACTCAGTGGGATCTGGTTTTTCGTTAACTTCAGATTGTGAAAAATTGACTGGATATCAATAGCTTATACATCCCTACCCCCTTTGTTTTTCTGATTATTTTTCTTGCATGAAATGTTGCTTTTGTTTCATTTGCAGATATATTTTAAAAAGAAAAAAACTGGGGGTATCTCTTTTAACAGCACAGTACCACTAACTCATGTAGATGAGAAGCTTTGCTATCAAATTCTGCACGAGTACAAGATTCATAATGCAGAGGTATTCACCTTAAATTCTTTCTGACACTATTACTACTTGTATAGAATCTACTAAGCATCTAAACTTCCAGGAACTTGTAATTGATGTTATTGTATGGATGAAAAAGTGTAGTGTATAAATCAACTACTGAGAGTTTAACTTTCTAGTGTTTTTGTCGCTTTAAGTGATCTGGCTGGAGAGAGTTGGGGCTCCACCTCTGGATATTTGCTTATTAATCTTAGCCTTGAAGCATTTACTCTTTTCTGCATTCTTATTCTAATTTCAGCCTCGAACTACATAGTACCATGGCTAAATATGGCACACTTGCTGTGGTTTGCTTTCAGATGTGTTGCATATGCTTCCAGGGTGTAGTTAAACAGTGGCAAGAGAACACTTCTTAGCTTCATCACGTTAACTACAACCTTTAATTACATGGCCCCAAAAAATCAACAAGTTCTATGGCAAAAAAATGTGTAGGATAAAAGTTAGATTAAGCCATTTTCATGAATCTCCTAGACTGTGTACCATTTTTATCTTATGTGTATATGTGCATTGTTCCTAGTTGGTTCATTTTAAGATTCCAAATTTCTTGTGAACTTTTCAAGAATAAATGTATATTAGCTGATAATTTTATGCTGTGTAGGTGTTATTTCGTGAGGATGCTACTGTGGATGATCTTATTGATGTTATTGAGGGGAACCGTAAATACATGAAGTGCATCTATGTCTACAACAAGATAGATGTTGTTGGTATTGATGATGTGGACAGACTAGCCCGGCAACCAAATTCAGTGGTTATTAGTTGCAATTTGAAGGTAGTTTTGTTTATTTGATTGCACTAATTTGCAGGGCCAAACATATTGAACTTATTCATGTCTGGTCATTGAGACCTAAGAGCCTATAGTTGTTCAAATACTCTGGATCTACTGTATATACTGAGCATTTTTAGCAAATTTCTTATGTTGAGTCAAACAATATGTTCTGCTTTGGTGATTGGTGAAGCGGAAAGCTGAAGATGGTAATTGGTTCTAGTTTATAGTCTGTGTGGTACTTGGTGACAATAGAAATGCAAATTAAGTGCCAAAAGTAGTTGCTAGAAACAGTGTGTTTACAGCAGATTGTCAGTTGCCAATTGATCACTAGTTGTTTTGCTTTTGGCGCGTCTTTCCTGTGAAATGTATTTTCTTGTATTCCATCCTGTTTGGTCTTTACGTGTCTATGCTATTTTTACATAAATAAGGCATGTTTTCATAAGCTGATCAAAATTACTTATTTAGAGCTCACTGAGTGACTGAACTGTTTGGTAATTATGTTAAACAGCTCAATCTTGACAGACTGTTGGCAAGGATGTGGGAGGAGATGGGGCTTGTGAGAGTTTATTCAAAGCCACAAGGCCAGCAACCTGATTTTACAGACCCTTTTGTTCTTTCTGCTGTGTGTTTCAAATCTTACAGTCATTCTTAAATATATACTTCGAATTATTCCATGTGGCAAAATTTTGCATATATCTAATTTTGATTTTTCTTTTTTATATTGGCATGCGATTTTAGGATAGAGGTGGCTGCACAGTTGAGGACTTCTGTAATCACATACACAAGAGTATTGTAAAGGATGTGAAGTATGTGTTGGTATGGGGTGCAAGTGCAAGACATTATCCACAGCACTGTGGCCTTGGCCATCTTCTTCAGGATGAGGATGTAGTTCAGATTGTTAAGAAAAAGGTGCGTGGACCATTTTGTTTCTGCAAAATAAGTCAAATAGGGTTTATTTGCATTTTTTTCTGGATATTTGTTTGTGTGATGTATGTAAAGTTGATGGTGGCTTCTAAAATATTTGCTTTCTGAACTATGTTGCTGAAAATATTCCTCTTTAGCCCAGCAGATTCTTTGCCTTTACCCTGCTGAGTGCAAAAGCCACCCTGTTACCCTGTTTGGTTGCATGACTTTTTGTGCTTGTGCAATCATCTTCTATGCCCAAAATTCACACAAGTCAAGATGTTGTGGTTGGGTTTTATGTTAGTAGACCATGATCCGAAAGGCCAGGATATTATAGCTTTTGGCTTCTAGACCAGAAAGGCGACTAGCTGATAGGCTGCTTCCCTGCTCTTTGCCTAAAAAGCTAGGAGACCAAACATGGAATTGGGCTTTGTCAGTTTGATGCAATCTAGTGATTTTTACTTGGGAAGTCATGTCTTTTAACATTTTGCTTTTTCCTTCCTTTTAACTCTGATGTTTTAGCGCCCCAGAAAAGCAGAACTTTGTAAATTTGGCTCTGTGAAAAACCCTCTTTTAATTTAAATAAATCATTTACTAGTAATATCATGTGGAGTTTATTGCATCATTTTCCCAATTAGTGTGCCTCTGGAGGCAAAATAATTATTCTTTCCTTGAATTTTTCAGGAGAAGGAAGATGGTGGGAGAGGTCGGTTCAAATCTCATTCAACAGCACCTGCACGTATTTCCGACAGAGAAAAGAAGGCTCCCTTGAAGACTTAATAACCCGATTCAATGCCACCTCAATGTTTTTGTTTTAAGTGTTATGAGGGCTGGAAGAGAAGTTTCTGAAATCAGTATGGCCTAAAAGCTCAGTTGATTACTGCAGCTCATAGAAGAGCTTTTCTTTTGGGAATCATCTACGTAGGGTAGAATTGTCAGCTGAGCCTGTCTTTTAGAGTCGGATTATCCGCATAAAGCCCGGAAATTGATTATTCTTTTGAGATAAGGTGTTTGAACCTGAGATGTTATTACAAATGGAGAGAGATTATATACTTATATTGTGATGACAATGGAAAATGAAGGGGAACGAGTGGAGGTGCCAACAGATATATAGAGCATGCTCGGATTTGTTTGTAGAACTGTTTCCTGTTTTGGGGGAAAAAAAGTCATTTGGCAACTTCCGGTGAGACTTATTTGAAATTTTGTGTTTCCTGAAACACACTATAGCAAAGCCAAAAACAAATACGATACAAACGGACTAATCGGTACACACATAAAGTTGTGCCTCATAATTAAGGGTGTTTATGATTTTAAAAATTGAACCGAACAGTTTTGTACTAAATTGTATTGAAAGTTGAGTAATATCATAGAAAAAAAAGTATAAATATTATGGATGAAAGTGTAAAAATTTTTTTTTAATATATTTGTTATTTTTATAATTAATTTATTAATTTGTATATTTATTAGAAAATGAGATTATTTTTTTTATTTTCTTTTATTATCAAATTCATGTTATAATATAGTGAATAATTTACTAATTTATCATTTCATTTAAATTTCATAAATTACCTAACACATGATAAATCTTCACATAAAAAAAGAGTATTTCTTAAATACAAATTTTTTATTGTAAATAAATAAAAAGTTTCACTTAACAGATCTAAAAAGTAATTCTAGAAAAAAAATAAAATAAAAAAAAATACATATAAAGAAATTTGAACTAAGTATTAGATTTTTTTTCCATCAAAAACCTTAAATTAAAAAAATATCATTACCAAATAAATACAAATAATAAGATTTAAATTTTAGTTTTTAAAATAGAAATTATTGAATTTTATATTTTAACTATCAATAAAAATTAAGTATAAAATAATGAATACATATTTAAAGAAAAATAAAATTAAATTTAAAATATACTATACTAATATATTATGTATAATAATTTATTAAATTATTTATATTATATATAAAATTATTAAATTTCTAAATAATTAGATTATAAGTTATTAATTAAAATATTTATATTATATATAAGTTAATTAAATCATCTAATAATGATAATTTTTAATTAAATTGATTAAAAGTTATATAAAATTAGATTAAATAAAATTAACTTTTTCATTGTTTTTATATGATTTTTAATTTGTTTCTAATATATTGTGAGATAAAGAATAGAAAATTATAAATGATTATTAATGAAAGTTTTGAAATTAAAACTTTAAATGTAGGAAATCATTAACATTATATAATCTTGAAATTATTTGAATTTTTTTCATATTAATTATATACTAAAATTTTTTTTATAAGATTTTATAAAATTTTTATTAGTTTATTTAAATATTTTAATATAATTAAAAAAATTATAAAAATTATACCAAACTATACCAAAATCGAATAAAATTGAAATAATAATATCAGTATCAAAAAATATAATTTTAATTTTAATATTAAAAAATTAAAAAAATTAATATAATATAATTTTATAAAAAAATTAAAAAAAACCGACCGTGAATGCCGTGCCCATGATTTCGGACAAAGGCTTCCTACGAAAGAATGTGGCTCAGTGTATCCGCCGAACAATTGGCCATACTCTTGATCCACAAGATATAAATCATGAAGGATGACTTGCGTTGAGAGGTGGCAAGTGGGTCGCGGGTTCGGTTCAATCACGTCGGTTTTGTTTCCGGGTTGGTTCATATGATTTTTTAAGGACCTGTGTTTTTTATTTTTTTAATTAGAAAAAAATTAAGATATTAGAAAATTTAATTTTTTAAGAATAAATAAAAAATAATGTTGCTTTTTAAAATTTAAACATATTATTTCGTCAGGAAAGTAAAACAAGGTGGTGAGTGTTTTAAGATGTTTTTCACCCAAGAGAATAAAAAAAAATGGGAATTTTACGATTTTGATGGGACATAAAATCTTGATATGTTATTACATAAAATATTACACAAAATGATGTGTTAATTTTGTGTAGGATCATTTTAGTTCAAGTGTTAAGATATGAAATATTTTCAATTTAAAAAAAACTTAAAAAAATTTATTATTTTTATAAAAAGTACACATTCCAATCAAAGACAAAAAAAAAAAACCAGTGAAGAAACGCAGGAATCAAGTCCAAAGGCTTTCAAAAATTTTTGAATTAAACACTTTCTGCACACTTGGTACCTTGTGTTGAATTTTAATTTGAATCTGATCTAAATTCAATACAAATTTAATATTTAAATTTGATTAAAATATTCGATAAATAAGATTCAATTATAGTTAAAAAAATGTATTGGATGTAAAATTAAGTAATCTAATATGTTAAGGATTTAAATCCAAGTTTTAATAATTTTTAATAAATTAAAATTTTTATATGAATAATATTAATAAATTCAAATTTATATATATTAATTTGAGAAAATCAGAAAATTAAAAAATTAATATAACTGATAAAATATAACTAAAAAACTTAAATATAAAATAATGTTATTTTTTGTTAAATTAGATTTTTTTTATCAGATTTTAAATTATTTATTAAATTCAATTATGATTTAACAAATATATATCTTATAGAATTTTGGGTTGAATTTAGATATGAAAATGATTAATTAGGTTTAAATTTAAATTTATCTAATTTTATCAAAATCTGATACGTTGATAACTCTAATTAAACTTGTTTGTTGAATACTTTTTAACCAAACAATCTTATCATCAATTTGCGGAAATTCAAAATTTTTTCTTTTAAATTAATTTGATGGCCAGCCTATTTCCTCCAAAAATAGTAAGTCCCAGTTGAATTATTCGTTCCTCGCTTCTGAAGTTTCGCACGCAGATGACCCGAGTCACTCGACCCGGCTCTGATTCCTCCCTGACCCGATCCATTCCCCCTTTGAACTTGGCTCATCTGGGTTGGCCCGGTTTTTGGGACCCAGGCCTGCTGGTCCCGGACTCCAGGCCCAGCCTAGCTGGCACTTGGGCCCACATCTACAGCGGGTCGGGTCTGGGTAACATAGATCATTTTGTCGTTTTGACTCCTCGATCACATGGCGGGCATGGATACCTAACTGCGAAGTCAAACGAAGCAACAAACCAGATACAGAGAAGAGGAACTGAAACTGAAGCAGCAAAAACTATCAGAGCCCTCGGAAATGCCGAATGTTACCAAGGTTTCTCCACTTCTAACTGTTTGATCTTTTCTGGGTCAGCTTCATATGTAGAAAATGTGCATCTTGATCTTGCTGGTATACGTAATCGCATGAAAATAGATATATGTACTTTCCGATCTGATATATTTTGCAGAATTGTTGCCAAAACTGTTATTTGAAAACGAAACTCTATTCATGTTTCATGGCTGGACATGTTGGCTTGAGATCGATTACGCTGTTGTCTGTCAGGGCAGTTCAAGATTGGCCTCTGTCAGTTGTCAGTTACGTCAGACAAGAACATTAATCTGGCTCATGCTAGAAGCTCGATTGCAGGGGCTGCCAAACAGGGAGCAAGCCTTGTTGTTTTACCTGTGAGTCGACCCACTTTTTGGTATTCAGCATTCTTCTTCTTTTCTTGGGTTATGGAAAAAAGGCCCAGCTGTTTCCTTTAAAATTTTGTTCTCTTGAGGTTTTTAGGCACCTGAATCAATGGCATTTTCTTTTCAGAGTTTTGTCATGTGTTGGGTTGATCTATAGTTTTCTTTTTTTCCTTTTTTTTTTAATAAACCAAACAGGACTTGGAAAAAGCCAAGATTTTTTGAAAAGCCAAACACCTTGTGTTATTGCCTTATGCCTAGTTAAATCATACTATTGGAAATCAATATTTAGATGATTTTGAAACTTTGGGTTCCTTGGGCAGACATAACTTGTATTCTAGTCTTATAAACCTGGGTGCCAAAAAAAGTCCGATTTAGAAAACCTCTTTAGCACCCAAAGTGAAGAAGTGTATTTGGTCTCTCGTATCAATAATTGACTTTTTCTTTTCAAAATAAACTACAAGAATTATCCTTGAATACAAATGAAGTATATCAAAAAAATTATCCCAATGAGTTATTATCATTGCAAGAAAAGCTTAGAAGTTTCAATTTACTAACTTTTGGCTCAAAGGCTTTTTAACATAACTAGAAAACCTAAAATCTGAGTCCGTAAAGCATATTCAGTGGCCAAAAGCTCAAAAAGTCAGGTCAACCCAAGGAACCTCAGAAAGGAAACTGACCCTTGATGTTGTTTAGACATGCTTAAACCTTGAATCCTGTTCTTTGTAAATTTTTGTGAATATATCTTTCAACTTCAATGGATTCTTAATTCATTTTGATTAGTTTTTGCTTGGGTTTTTCATAGGAAATGTGGAACTGTCCTTATTCAACCGATTACTTTGAAAATTTTGCTGAGGATTTTGATCACAACAAGGATGGATCACCATCATTTTCCATGTTGTCGGAAGTTTCTTTCAGCCATAAGATCACATTAGTAGGCGGATCTATGCCGGAGAGGAGAGACGGTCAGCTCTACAACACCTGCTGTGTGTTTGGACCCAATGGAAAACTAAAGGCCAAGCATAGCAAAGTAAGCACATTTAATTCTAAATTAAATTCATGAAAATAAACTTAACGTTTATGAAATGGCGATGTTTTGCAGCTGCATTTGTTTGACATTGACATTCCAGGAGATATTTTGTTTAAGGAATCGGATACATTTGCAGCTGGAGACCAACCCACCATTGTTGACACAGGTATGGATCTACTTCTCAGATTTATCAAAATCTGGCTGAAGCGTGAGGTTAAATCACATGGAATGACCATCTTGTTTGGATTGCAGCACCCTGTTAGATATTGCTCGTTCTGGACATGTAGTGAATAGATTTTGAATTACTTTCCAATTTCACAAAATTTCGCAATGTTGGGAAATCCATGTTGTTCCTATTTCCAGAAATGCTTTCCAGGAACTCCCAACTCATAAATAAAAACAATCCTCTGATTTTTAAAGTTGTTCGTTGTACAAGGAAAAAAAGAATCAAACTTGTGGAGACTGTCTGCCAGCAGCTTATTGCAAGTCTTAAACGTTTCGATGACTGTATTATTCAGGAGTTGGCTTCTCACTTAAATGCCAGAAGTCCATTCTGGGCATTCGATTCTCATGGTGAGAAGTCAGAAGAAGCTAAAAGAAAAATGAGAGATTTGTTCTAAGAGCTTATTCTAGTGCAACAGATTCTTACTGATCAAACATCTTCAAAAAGTTGACTCTTTGATATCAATTTTTTTGGCATTTGGTTTGTGAAAAGCTGATTGTCAAGTTTTTAATTCTTAGGGCTTGTTTGGACTTCTCAAAGAAGCTGTCTTTTCACCATGAGAACAAAACAACCAAAATAGGTTTCTGGCTTCACAACTTAAAAAGCCAAACATCCTTGGAAAAGCTTGAAACACCAACAAAAAGCTTGAAACATCCTTAGAAAAACCATGGTTTTTTAGTAAATACAAGCATAAATTTTCCTTGCATTGTACCTCTTAGATGCATGAATTTTTGATATCAATTTTTATGGTGTTTGATTTGTGAAAAGCTGATTCTCATGATGAGAAACTCCTAAAAGTAAGTCTTTCATTTTTTGGACTTGTTTGGACTTCTCAGAGAAGCCGTCTTTTTACCTTGAGAACAAAACAACCAAAATGGGTTTCTGGCTTCTCACTGAAAAGCTGGCTTCTGAACTCAAAAGCCAAACATCCTTGGAAAAGCTTGAAACCCAAAAAGCACTAATACCAAATACCCCTAATTTTTTAAATTCTTCTCCAAAATGCATAATATTTATATTTACCCTTTTCCAATCTCTCCATCTTCAGCTACTTTCTGGGAAAATATTTGACTTTTATAGGTCACTTGTGCTTCTTTTGGAGCTTCACATATTCAATTGTTCCTACTTATTCCAAGCAGAAATTTCATTCCTGTTGAAATGCAGATGTAGGTCGCATCGGCATAGGAATTTGCCACGACATACGTTTCCCTGAACTTGCGATGCTATACCAAGCAAGAGGTGCAAAACAAGGAAATGGAGAAATCCCATGAATGGTTTTCTTCTGCTTGCACTATGGTTATTTAGTAAATACTTGTAATTTCAGGTGCGGATTTGATATGCTATCCCGGGGCATTTAGCATGAGTACGGGCGAAATGCTGTGGGAGCTGGAGCAAAGAGCAAGGCGAGTAATTTATATTCGCATTAAAATATGTCAAAATAGTTAAAATTATTAACGGTTCAGCAAAAATGAAATCATATCAAATTTACCCAAATAAATTCTTGTTTTTCTGGATCATTAAATTGCATGTAAATGGAGTAGCTGCCAAGCAAAATATACAAGAAGTCCATAATTTAAAGTGCATTTTTTTATTTAATTTTTTACTTTTTTTTAAACATAAATTATCCTCTGAAGTTATTTCTCTCGTAACCAAGTATCTTCCTTTTATTTTATTTGATATAAAATTTACAAACCCCCCACTCCAATTGCTGACACTCTCACAAGGTAAGGTTTATACAATCTCTCCCACCTATCTCTCTCAAAAGACGTTTGGCCACCACTAAACTAATTTTTTAGAGTCAGTTATTATATTATTTGTGATAGAATCATTGTTCTTTTCTAAATAAGTCAAGTTGAAATTTAAAAAAGTCAAACCTATTATAAAATTTACTAACATGAACTTGTCTCATGACTTATAATAAATCAATAGATTACCCTTGGCATAGCTTGTTTATAAAATTGATAAAACCTGACTTCTTAATCTATTAAGCCATTCCATTTAAACTATAAAAATATCTTATATTTTATATTATATTGTATATAATATATAACATATATAATATAAATTATATTTAAATTTATATTTTTAATATATAATTAATTATATAAACTGGCTTATAGGTTTATAAGTCAAACCAAATATAATTAAGTCAATTCTGTTTAAATAAAAAGATAATTTTTTAATCTAAACTTAATTTAATTAGATAAATGAGTTGAGTGAAGTCAAAATTAAATTAGACTATTTCCATCCTTGCATTTGTAGCATATTTTCTTATAATCCATTATTCGGTTTTCCCTTTATTGGATATGAGATGGGTAACAATTGTTGTAATAAAGTGCTTCCATTTTACCACAATTTTAAAGTATTCCATTTTCACGTTGTTCCCTCTGTGGACTTGCAGGGCAGCCGATAACCAGGTACTCAAAACTAAAACTCTCCTATTTTCTTGTAATTTTTTTCATAACTTGAAATATGAACGCATGGTTGATTTGTAATTGCTTGCGATAGTTATATGTAGCTACATGCTCGCCGTCTCGGGACTCCGTCGGCAGCTATACAATATGGGGACATTCTACCGTCGTTGGACCGGTACTGGAAGGTTTCAAACTCTGTACTGCTAGATTCACTCTTATTTGTGTTTGAATTTCGTGTTTTTCTGTTTTTCAAAACAGTTTGGCGAAATAATTGCCACGTCGAGCCATGAAGAGACGGTGGTGATGGGAGAGATCGATTACTCTAAAATTCAACATCGGAGGTGAGCTGCCGTTTGTGTTTCCTGAATTTGAAGACAAGTTTGCTGAAATTGCTTATAGACGTTGCGTTGTTTGTGCAGGGAGGCGATGCCGATGGAGAGGCAGAGGCGGCCTGATGTGTACCGGTTTGTCGACTTTCAAGAAAAGAAGCCATGAAGAAATTTTGCATTTAATCCTCAAATGAATATAGAAATATGAGAGGGAAATGAAATGGACTGTGGACCTACTTGTCCGATAATTCTAATTTCATGGGCCCATATTCTTTTAGGCCCAATAGCTTCTGTCGGGTTCTAAATTGGACAGTTGAGATTGGTTTGGAGGCAAGATCAGGTTTCATTGTGCCTACTTTGTTTAGGCCCAATATGCCTCAGATGGCCTCTAGCCTATAACCCGCCAACCTTAAAGACTGGAAATATATAGGTCGTACCAAGTGGTCCAGCAGAGAGTTCTTTATTGTAATTTTAGAAGGGAAGAAAGTATTTTTATATTTTTATATTCAAACAGTTCAAAAATACTTTTTAAAATAAAAAAAACTTTTTCTTCCAGATAAATTGGGATAGGGTTATTAATGAGTTAGATTTTAATCCAAATCTGATCCGAATTTAATTCGAATTTTAGGCCGTTTAACCGATTAAAATGTCAAATGGATTAAATCCGATTATAAATATCCGTAATCCGAAATAAGTAGACCGAATATAAAATTAAACAATTCGATCTGTTAAAAATCTGAATCTGAATATTTTAATAATAATTTTTATTTAATTAATAATTATATATTAATAAATAATTTTATATATAATGTAATATATATGATATTATAATTAATAATATATTAATTTGTATTTGTGAAATATTTTATTTAATAGAATAATATATATTTTTTCTAAACTATTCTATAATATTCTTTTACTTTTCCTAATTTTAAATTTTCTAGTAAGTATTATATTTAATAATTAATTACTTTTAAAATTTCATGAAAAACTTAAATAAATTAATTATAAAATTTTCTAAGTTCTAACTATAATACAATAAAACTGGATAATTTTATAAAGTATTGGAATCCTATTATTACTTTTGTAATATATTATATAATAAAAGGTTTTTTTAATCATTCATAAATAACAATTTATTTTTGAAATTTATTTATATTTTAATAAAAGTAAAATAATTAAATATAAATTTTACATGAATTTTTATTATTCATAAATAATAATTTATTTAATTTTATATATATTTTACTTATTGGTTATTTGATTTCAATTATTATTAATAGTTATTTGAATCAGATTTTTTATTCGGATTTCGGATCATCTTGATTTAATTTAAATCTGACCCGTTTACATACCTAAACTAGAAAAAATCACTTTCAAAAATACATTTTAAAAAAAAAAAAATTTAACCAAACGCACCTTAGATATACACCTATTTATGGAATTTCAAAAAAAGAAGCCACGAGAAATTCAGAACCCATGTCTAATCTTAATCCTAAGCTACATAAATAAATGAAATTAGACATAATTCTGATTTGAGGAAGAAAGTTCACGGGCCCATCTCCTTTCAGGTCCAAAACATAAATTTTATAGTTTTTTGTATCGTATCCAAATATACTAATAATTAATTAGATTCGAATTTATATGTATATGATTTAATTTAAATTTGATATATTAATAGTTCTAATTGAACCTCTCATATAATTTATTTATATTTATTTATTTTTTTTAAAAATAAACTCATTGTTCAACAATTTATATAATCTCATTTCTACCAACTTGTTAGAAAGAAATTCCGTAGCCCATTTGGAGAAGATCCGAATTTTTTTTCCTAAAGATACATTGTTTTTAATATTTTATTAAAACATTACTATTGTAGGTTGTTTTATTAAAGATTTATTTATGTTAATTCTTAACTTCTAACTATGAAAAATGATTTTTTGAAGAAAAATGAGTTTCGTTTTGGTAAATAGTGCTTTATTTCATATAGATTATATTTGCATGGGCCAGTAAAGTAAATTTTCAAATAAAGTCTCATAATAAAATTTTAGCTTTAAACTTAGTATTAAGTCAAAATGATAAAATACATATAAAATTATTTAAAGACTAAATTTTTTTACTTTACCTAAATATAAACCTTTAATGTAAAACCCTAAGGTAAATAAAAAATAATAATAATAGAAAAAATAATAATAAAAAAAAATTCGACGTGATCTGAACGTCCGAGATGTTCGGATCCATGAACCCACGAGTGAGGAAGTTATCAAAATCCGATACTTTCAAAGCCATTCGGATTAATTTTTATCTTTATAAATTAGATCGATTGTTGGAGAGTTACAGAAGTCCCAAATTAATTTTGAAATCCAGTTTCTGATTTGCTGGGATTTTGAGGGTAGAGGCTCGACGGCCGATTTGTCTGATTGCTTGGGTTTTGGTTAAAATCAAACAAAGCGGAGCAAATCGAAGGGAGGAAATTGATCAAAGGCTGCCGATTCTTCATTCCGAGCCTCGTAGAAGAATTGATTTCAAACAACAAGAGGTAATTTTCAGATCTAATTCTGTTTGAATGCTTTCGGGTGTTATAGAGTTTCAGGTTGAGAAGACACAACCTGGACGGATGCGGGTTGGCCTGATTCAACGGGCTGGGCTGTTTGTTTAGTTCATTTAGTAATTGGGCTTGGGCTGGCCTAGATGATTTAGGCCGGACAAGAAGTTTGAGGACTAGGCCATGAATCAAGCCCAGCCCAGTAGTCTGAACAGGTTTTGGGGCAGGATCCAGATTTTGGATCCGACCCGGTAGAAAAAAAAAGAAAATATAAAAGAATAGTAGAAATTATTAAATAAGGCAGAAATGAGAAAACCAGCCGGTTCAGTGGCTTCTGGACCGGTTCTTGGCCGGTTCAAAGCACTGTTATAAAGCTAATTTAATTGTCTACTCGATTCTAGGCTGGTTTAAGTGAAAACGGCCAGTTCAATGGTGAACCAGCCAGTCCAACGTTGAAGAAAATAAAAAGAAATTAGAAAACCACGGTTTATGATATTAAGGCCCGGTTCAAGGCTTTTTGGACCGGTTCTCGGCCAGTTCAAGCTATGTTAAGAAGCTAATTAAATAATCCACATAGTAACAGGCCGATTCAAGTGAAAACCGGCCGGTTCAATAGTGAACCAGCCTATCCAATGCTTAAGAAATTAATGAAAAATTTGAAATACCACGGTTCATTGTATCTGTGGCCGGTTCAGGGCCCTTAGTCACTGGTTCAGTAAATCTAAATTTGGTTCTGTGATTTTCATGACTGGTTTTACGTATTTCGAGGCTGGTTCAATAGGTTTAAGCCCGGTTCAAGGGGTTTCGTGGGTGGTTTAAGGGGTTTAATGGTTTTGAAGTTGAATTAATGGGTTGTTGTCTCGGTTCAGTGGTTTTCCTCACTAGTTCAATAAGTTTCAAGTTCGGTTCAATATGTAAAATGTTCGGTTCAATATTATATCGATCGATTCGAGATTTTAAGATTCCCGAAATGGCTTAAAACATGAAAATCAAGAATAGGGTTGGGTTTTTTAGAATAATTTACTTTTTAATTAATTTTGAGAAATACTACGTTCTAAAATGAATATTTTGATTATCTTTAGATTAATTGGTTGACTTTTGGGGAGCCGAATCGTTGAAGCTCAATTTTCGTGGTTCTCGGTTTCTGTGAGTAATAGTAGATATTTATATGTTTGAATTGCTATTATACTTGTTTAAATTCCTGTTTTTACATATATTGAAATTATTTCAGTTATTATTCAGTTTGAATTAAATTGTTAGAAAAATTACGAGAGACGTATATGTCATTATTTGATTTGTTGGAAAACTTATGAAACTCCTGATTTCGAACATTGACATACTTTAGAGAATTTGAAAACTGATAACTTATTCTATTAAACTCTGATAATTGATGTTAAGGGAGTATCGAACTGTTAGAACACTGTAACTAACGGTAATAGGCGTTAGACTGGGTGCACCTTGGGTTGTACCCCAGCTAGCAGAGGTGGTACTAGACTATCATATGTAGCTGACATGGTAGGTCTGTTTATTGATTTATGGCAGACTTTGAGTCGCCGTCCTGATATCCGTATATCGGCATACGATGAATTTGCTGTCCTGTTTCTGTTTGGTTCTCAGTGTCGAACTCCCTAACTTGTATGAATTGAGAATTATGCTTTAAAACAATAAATGTTGGATATACGTCTCTCGCATGTAAATATGTATTATTATTCACTGGGTCAATAGACTCATTCTTTTATTTTCCAGACTCAGGTTCGACTCTACCGACGGATCCTGCTGCGTGATAGGAGTCGATCGATCTTGACTATCTGATTCAGTTCTCGAGATAGTAGTTAGTTTCTATTTCATTTTGATGTATTGTTTCGTTTCTTTTAGTTAGCTCTGAGATCACAAACAGGTTTTCAGTGTAGAGACATGTTTTGATGATTGTTTCGTATTTCAGATTTTGATTTAGAAATTATGATTATTTATGAAATTTTCAGTTTCGTGTTTGATAGGCTTGCGGGGTTGGAATTCGTTCTAACCTTAGCGCCGGTCACGGATCGGACACCGGGTCGTGACATTTAACATCAAGGAAAAAAAGTATAAAATAATATTCTTTTATTAGATTAATAATTTTGTATATATTCAAACTTTTAGAAATTAAATTTGAAAAAATCAAAAAAATTTAGAGACAAATGTAATTGATGAAATAGAGTTAAAGAATTTAAGTGTGAAAGCATAATATTTTTATATTGGATTTTGAATTATTTATCAAATTTGATAATTTTATACAATTTTGGATTAAATTTAGATATATAAATGAATAATTAGATTTGAATTCAAATTAACTTGATTTAATTTAAATTCGACTTGTTGCCTATTATATTTAATATTTTATTAAATCATTGCTATTTTAAGTTCTTATATTAAAGACTCAATTATATTAATTCTAGATTTCTAACTATGAAAAGTTATTTTTTTAAAGAAAAATAAGGACATTTTTTTGTAAATATACAGATTATATGGATGTGGGCCGGTAAAATAAATTTTTAAGTAGTAGTCTAATAATAAAATTTTAGCATTTTAAACTTAATATTAGGTCAAAATAATAAAATACTTATAAAATTAATTAAAATTTTAATTTTTCTCTTAACCAGAAAAAGAAAGAGACCCGTGACTCTCCCATTCTCTTTTTCTCTCTTTCCAACAAGTCCCTCTCGCTCCGTCTCTCTCCAAGCATGCCCACGATGGAGAATAAATTAAAGTGAAAGCGAAATAATAAATTATATTTATTAAATCAAATTTGACATGCAAAAGTAGTGCGCATTGCGCATGATTGGGCGCTGTTTGGAACGGTGGTTTGCCACAAATGCAGCTATCAGTTTCATTTAACGTGTTGCGTCCAGCCAGGGTTTGTCACCGTTTCAATCATTTTTAGCCCGTGGAAAATGACAAAACGACAAATAGCAATTAATCAATTATCAATACTTGGATGTCCAAAAGCAAATCAGATACATACCCTAATGAAAGCAACCTAAGAGTTTGTTGCAATGTATTTGACCAAATAGAATCGTCCAGTTCCGATTAGGGTGTTCATAGTTTGGTTCAATTTACTTTAGTGTTCAAATTCAAACTAAATTATATTCTACAATTTGAAATTTTTATAAATCAAACTAAATCACGGTTTACAATTTAGTTTGGTTTCAAACTACAGTTTGTAATTTACAAAATAAAATAAATCAAACTCACTATTTTTATAAAAACTTTTACAGAATTTTCCTAAAAATTGATCATCCATTTTTTTTCAATGTGTTTAACTTAATAAATTCACTATTTATTAATTAGTTATAATAATTATACATTTTATAATAAATATATTTGTACCATTTTATAGAATTTCACTATTACTAATAGAAATTACACCATAAAAAAGAAAAATAATCAATTATTAGAATGAATATAAATATAAGAGATAACAAAAAGAAGAAATATACAATCAAAGAATAAAAATATATTATATATATAAAGATAAGGTTTTTAGTTTTGTATATATATAAACTATGCGGTTTGGTTTAGTTTATATGGTTTGTCTAACATCAAATTCAAACCAAACCACACTATACGGTTTATGCGGTTTAATCAGTTTGGTTCGGTTTGTTGAAATCCTTAGTTCCGATTAAATTTATTAGAATAAATAGTATTTTATTTATAAAAAAATTTAAATTATAATATTATATTTTTTTTATAAACATACAAAAGAATTTTTTTTACAAATATTAAATTCATATTTCTTTTCTCGCTTAATCAATATTTTAATAAAATATTTATTAAAAATTTTATTTTTTAAAGTATAAATGTTTTCTCAAGTGTATACAGTGATTATCGATTGTTGAAATAGGAAAAATTAGTCAGTATACATACTTGAAAATATATATGTCCTTTCAAAATAGAATTTTGATTATAGTTTTCTGTAAAAACCCAACAGAAAAAAAAAAATAATAATAATAATTAAAAAAAAAAAAATCTGTACGTGATCCGAACGTCCGAGACGTTCGGATCCACGAAGCCACGGACGGGAAGTCATCAGATTCGGAGATTTCGCAACAGATTCAATTGAAATTTCTTATAAATTCGGTCGAATCGAATGGAATTTCAGAAGCCCTCAAAAAGAAAATCCAGATTTGTTGTTTTGTTTTGTTCTTCATCTGCTCGTTCCAGAAGGTCGTCCACCTTAGCCAAACGGGTCTGTCAAAAATCAAGATCAATCGAAGCTGTTCGAAGCCCTTCAATCGATTTGGCTTTATCGTCTGGCAATTCCGAGTGTTGTGAGAACTTCCATCTCGGATTTCGATCGAGCTTCAGGTGAGATTTCTTGTTGTGTTACTTCGGTTGATTACAGAATTCGGGTGAAGGGGATGAGACCGTTTGATGATTCGGGTTGGGCACAACCGGATTCTTGATTAAAATGGGCTGGCCCAGACAGCTCTGGGCGGATGGGAATTTTCTGAGGCTGGGCCAAGGACCAGGCCCAGCCCAGTAATCCAAATAGAGTATGGGGTCCGGATCTGGAATTCTGGATCCAATCCGACCCAGTAAGAAATAAAATAATAATATAATAGAGAAAATGCCAGAAAATGGAAAATCGGCCGGTTCAGTGGCTTCCGGTCCGGTTCCTGGCCGGTTCAAAGTATCCTTACGAAGGTAATTTAATTACCTACCTGACCCTAGGCCGGTTCAGATGAAAACCGGCCGGTTCAATAGTGAACGGCCGGTCCAATGTTAAAGAAAATTCAAAGAAATAGGAAAAAACCCCCGGTTTATTGTATTAAGGTCGGTTCAGGGCCTTTGCTCACCGGTTCAGTAAAGCTAAATCTGGTTCAATGAATTTAAGGACTGGTTCCACGTATTTCAAGGCCGGTTCAGTAGGAATAAGCCGGTTCCATGGGTTTTATAGCCGGTTTAAAGGATTTAATGCCGGTTTAATGGTTTTGAGGTTGAATTAATGGGTTTTTATCTTGGTTCAGTGGTTTTCCTCATTAGTTCAATAAGTTTCAAGTTCGGTTCAATATGTAAAAGGTCGGTTCAGTATGATATTGATCGATTCGAGACTTTAAGATTCCGAAATGGCTTATAAACATGAAAAATCAAGAATAGGATTGGGTTTTTGATAATAAATTACTTTTTAATTAATTTTGAGAAATACTACGTTCTAAAATGAATATTTTGATTATTTTTAGATTAATTGGTTGACTTTCGGGGAGCCGAATCGCCGAAACTCGATTTTCGTAGTTCTCGGTTTCTATGAGTAATAGTAGATATTTATGTGTTTAAATTGCTTTTATACTTGTTTAAATTCCTGTTCTTACATAAATTGAAATTATTTCAACTATTATTCAGTTTGAACCAAATTGTTAGAAAAATTCGAGGGACGTATATGTCATTATCTGATTTGTTGGAAAAACTTATGAAAACTCCTGATTTCGAACACTGACATACTTAGACAACTTGAAAATTGTTACTTATTCTGTTAAACTCTGATAATTGATTTTAAGGAGTACCGAACTGTTAGACACTGTAGCTAACGGCAGTAGGCGTTAGACTGGGTGCACCTTGACTTGTATCCCAGCTAGCAGGGGTGGTGCTAGCTAGACTTCACGTGTGGCTGACGTGGTAGGCCTGTTTATTGATTTACGGCAGACTTTGAGTCGCCATCTGATATCTGTATATCGGCATACGATGAGTTTGCCGTCCTGTTTCTGTATGGTTCTTAGTGTCGAACTCTCTAACTTGTATGAATTGAAAATTTTGCTTTAAGACAATAAATGTTTGCTATACGTCTCTCGCATGTAAATATGTATTATTATTCACTGGGTCAATAGACATCATCTTTTATTTTTCAGACTCAGGTTCGACTCTACCGACGGACCCGACTGCGTGATAGGAGTCGATCGATCTTGACCATTTGATTCAGTTCTCGAGATAGTAGTTAGTTTCTATTTCATTTTGATGTACTGTTTCGTTTCTCTTTAGTTAGCTCTGGGATCACAGACAGGTTTTCAGTGTAGAGACATGTTTTGATTATTGTTTCGTACTTCAGATTTTGATTTGGAAATTTATGATTATTTATGAAAATTCTCAGTTCGTGTTTGATAGGCTTGCTGGGGTAGAATTCGTTCTAACCTTAGCGCGGTCACGGATCCGACACCCGGGTCGTGACATTTTCTTGGAGTGTTGACTGATAAATAAGTATTTAATATTTAATATTTGTAAATAAGAAGATTTTATTTTATGCATTGTTATGGGTTATATGGTAAAATTTAAATTTTTTAGAGGTTGTATGTTTTCTATTTGTGCAAGTTACTAATGGTATATTTCTAAAATAGCTGCAAAGAGGAAATAAGAAAACGTGAAGGATGAAAATGAAAAATATTAACTTTTCACGTGATTTTAAAAAAGGCCAACATTTATGCGTCTTAATAAAAAATGGTTATAATTATATTATAAAAAAAATTAGAAAAATCTTATAACGGTCAGAATATTTTAGAAAATCTACAGTCATATATGCATGTATCATGGGTTAATTAGTATGCATGGATGTTGGATGATGGAATAACTTAAACATGATGAATTTTCTACACCGAGTATAAATAAGTAGAGCTATGAACGAGACTGATTATATTCGAAATCAATATGAATTTAACTCAAATTTTAAAATTTGAATCAGATTAAAATATTAGATAGATCATATTTGGTTATAAATATTTGTAATTTAAAATAAATAGACCGAATATAAAATATGTAAATAACGTGATCGGTTAAAAATTTGAATAAAAAATTTAATATATATTTTTATTAAATTATAATTTAATATTATATAATATTAATAAATTTAAATTTGTAAGATTAAATCAAAAAATAAAAAATTTAAGAATCAATATAAATAATAAAAAATAGTTGAAAGACTTTAAAAGTATGTAATTTTTTTTATCAAATTTTAGATTATTTATCAAATTCAAATATAAATTACTAACACATATTTTATAAAATTTTGAATCAAAATTTAATATATAAATAAATAATTATATTTATATTTAAATTTATCTAATTTAATCTAAATCTAACTTATTAATAATATTACTTTGTAATATCCTACATGAATTTACTTTTAAGGGCTGTTTGCTTTACTCTTTTTCACAACCTTTCATTTTCTCTTTCTCTTTCTCTCTCTTTTCTTACTATTTGTGGGATTCACCGTGCCATTTGATTCAAATTCGGAAAGTCTTAAAATTAGTGATTTAAAAGAATTTATTTTGAAATTAAAAAAGACCCAGACAAGGATTCACTTTTCCGAGAGTAATCAACCCCCCCCCCCCCAAAAAAAAAAAAAACTTAAGAAAAAATGTCCAAATTTTTGTTCAATTAACAAAGAAGAAAAACTAAATTCAAAAAAAAATCTCAGTACCTTAGATGAAGGGTGTTCTGCATTTAATAAAAATTAAGTTTGTAAGCTTTAAATGGAAATTTTAGAGTTTAATCTCTTAAACTTTTGAATACGTTTAATTTGTTAAAATTTTTTAAATTTATAATATAAAAATTTCTAACTTTCAAATTCAAGTTTTTTACAAAATTTGAAATAATTTAAAATTTTTTTTAATTTTTAAAAATTTTATACCGTAATACCCCTCAATATTCTAGAAATATCCCTTTGATTTAGACCCGTACCTGCATTCATAAATTTGAACGTGTGCTTGCGGCTGTGACAGTGAAACAAACCGCGGCTGAAGCTGACTTGTATCCCTGCACGTTTTGCATAAACCCCAACGGGGGTTACAGTATGATTCATCTTAATCCACGCATCCAATCATGCATCAAGCCGCACTCGGCCAATACATACATATATATATGATGAGTTCAATTATTTTAGAAATAAATTTAATATCTCATATTAAACAATATAATTTTTTTAAAAAGTCAAAAAATCTTTGAATAAATGACCTTTTACTGATTAGAGTCTCTCCACCACCGTAAGTTTCATTTCAACTATTCTTGAAAATACTGTTCTCACGTCTCATAAAAAAAGTGAAAAATGTATTTTATATACTTATAAGAAAGTGCGAAAACAGATTCTTATATAAAAAGTTTGCTCTGGAACTACCTCAACTGTGAAGAGTTCACGCTTGGTGGTGACCTGTGATCCACCATCACCTTTCACCTCTCACAGAGCTGTGCAGCTGCTTTCCAACTCACAGTGTGAGCATGCGAGACAAGAAGTCACATCCATGGCCAAGATTTGATGAAATCAAGCACAAACTTGCGAGGTGGGAGAAGGAATTTAGACTAGACAAATGTGGCACATATTCCCCTCAAGAAGCACAAGGACAAGACTACAAACTAGTCAATTTGCATGCCAATAACTTCACCTTGAAGTAATTTCACTCCCCACCCTATCCATCTATACCTATTCTACCTTCTATTCCATTCTCTTTTCAACTTTTGGAAAAGGTGTTTGTTAGTGATGCAAAAGTGGGAGGGAATGCGTCGTAGGACCTAGACTAGCCATAGTCTTGATATATCAACGATGGAGAAAGACAATAGTGTAAGGGTTGGATGCCTGATTTTACCCTCTTTTAAGAATTGGTTTTTTTACTATAGAATGAAAAAACTTTAATTATTTTACACATTGGATGAACAAAAATCACACAAGAAAATTTAAATTTTAACACCATATTTCTTACTAATATATAAAAAAATCGTTTTTCTATAGATATTAAATTTATAAGACTTGCCTTTCAGTCGATATTGTGAAAAAATATGTATAAAAAATTCATCTTTTTAAGAAGATAAATATCTTTTCAAATATAAATATTGATCACCAATTATTGAAGTAGAGTATAGTGTACTTTAGGCATATTTTTGTAGAGTTCATGCTAATTGTCAAATTTCAATGCCAATTGAAAGTTTTCATTTTCGAACTTATGAGGATCTCATTTGAACCAAAATGACATGTATATATTTATTCTTTCCATGTATTTATATTTGAAAAAATATTTGTATTCTTTAAAATATAACTTTCAGTAAATATTTCACCCATTGCCAACCGGGGATAAGTATTATAAATTTAACATTTAAAAAAAAATCTCTTTATATGTTTGTAAAGAGTATAGTGGGAGGGATGCGTCGTAGGACCTAGACTAGCCATAGTCTTGATATATCAACGGTGGAGAAGACAAGTGATGGGTTGGATGCCTGATTTTTACCCTCTTTTAGGAATTGGTTTTTCTACTGTAGAATGAAAAAGCTTTAATTATTTTACACATTGGATGAGCAAAAATCACACCAAAAAATTTAAGTTTTAATACTACATTTTTTTACAAATATATAAAAAAGATTATTTTTCTTACAAATATTAAATTTATAACACTTGTTTCAGTCAATATTCCAGCAAAATATGTATAAAAAAATCTTCTTTTAAAGAAAATATGAATATCTTTTTTAAATATAAATGTCAACTATCAATTATTGAAGTAGAGTATAATGCACTTTAGGCATAGTTTTGTGGAGTTCATACTAATTGTCGAGTTTCCAATGCTAATTGGCAATTTTCACTGCCAATTGAAATTCTTCATTTTCGAACTTTATGAGGATCTCATTTGAACCAAAAGGACATGTATATTCATTCGTTCCATGTATTTTAATTTAAAAAGACATTTATATCCTTAAAAGTATAATTTTCAGTAAATATTTCACCGAATTGTCAATCAAGGATAAGTGTTATAAATTTAATATTTGAAAAGAAAATATCTCTTTATATGTTTGTAAGGAGTATAGTGTTAAAATTTAATTTCCTGAACAGTAAAATAATATTTGTCTTTGTATAGTTGATTTATTAAATAAGTGTCTTACATGCTTTGAATCATAAATAAATAAAATTTCAAATAACATTTTCGAATTGAGGAATTTATTGTAAAAGGAATAGATGAGTTTCAATATGAATAAGTATATTAAATATTAGAATATTGATTGTAAAATATTAAATATATATATATATTCTTTTTTAATGTGAATAGATTAATAGTGAAATCCTTATAGATCCCAAAGAAAATGAAAAGAATATGTTGAAGAGCCTTCAAATGTTGAAAAGGTTAATTTGAGAGCTCTTTTCAATTATCCCTATATAACTGGCTAAAAGAAATAATTTTTAATGAAAAAAATCTCATTATCAATTTAAAAAAAATGCATCGCCTGGCTTTTTTTTTTTTTTTTTCCCAAGATGCAAATTGGAATTGCCTTTAAAAATGAGTTTTTCTAATAGATAACCAAACATTCAAAGAAAAAAGTCAGTTTTTTTCCCCCTTAATAACCAAACGTAAATAATAACTACAAACAATGAGAGTTTTTCATTTTGTAAAGAAAGAAAAATCTTGTTCCCAAGCAAATGTGGGAGCCCTAAAGGCTAAATCAAAGTTTTACCCACGTCATCCCCCACTCAACTGATAACACAAGCGATTAATAATTGCTATGTCAATCTCTTGTGAAAGCTGAAAATCTTGACACAATCCTCAAACTCTATTCGGGTCGATCTCTATAGTGGTTGTAGTCACCATTTAACTCTAGGTACATGTGAAGACATGGAAAGCGACCTCTCTTTTGTACATTAGCAGAAACTAAGAGGAAAAAATATTATAATTTTCTTAATGAGTAGCTTAATTGATGATAATTTTCGTTGAACTTTTTCTTAATTTTCTCTACAATATTCATATTTTGTAATAACC
>CAJVSB020000586.1:0-38347 GCA_911865555.2 Thlaspi arvense | reverse complement strand
ATATTATTATAATTTAGATTCAAATTACTTAATTTTATATCTAATGTACTCATAATCAAATCTGATTTATTAATTATTTTAATTAAATACAAATTTTAAAATACTTATTAAATTTAAATCAAATTCAAATTAATATTCAACACATTAATAACCCTTACCTTAGCTGAGCCCCTTCCCAATTTAATTTTCCTTTTTTTTTCTGTCATTATTCTGTAAGTTTTCTGCTTCTTAGATTTTAGTGATGATGGTTAAACAGGAAGAAAGCTTAAGCTAAAAAGAAAAGGATAATCATGTAATTTGCAAAATTAGGGGAAAGAATATATAAAAATCACAACTTGAACCGGGTCGATGGTGGAAAAATTACAATGTTGGCAACGCTAACCAAACAGATGAGAAAGAATCAACAGTTGAACGTCAAAAATAATGAAAAAACAAAGGCAAATTCCTGGATCTGCAGAGCACCACCAAACCATCGCAAAGTCTCGGAGTTAAAGCCAAAAACCAGAGAAGAATAAAGGGTCTTGAGAAACTCAAGCACGACCTCCCTGTTGGTTCCTCCTCTTCTCTTCTCGGGCAACAGTTGTGGCCGAGACGTAGTAGGCGACTATGAAGAGACTGTGGATGAAGCACACTATCCCTCCTATGGAGAAGAAAACGATGGTGAGCTATGCCACAGGACTTCCTTGACTTGGAGTTTGCCAGCGTTCCAATGATCAGCAGGGAGAAGGCAATTACCAACATAATCCTGGTGGAATCAAAGAGTTTGCCAGCGTTCCAATGACCAGCAGGGAGAAGTCTTACGTTATATTCCAAAAGGTAATGTACATGCATGTGTGAAGAAAATGAGTATGTACGAAAGAATCTGAACGTCAAAGTGTTACCATGAGAGGGAGAGAGAGGCCACAGCCAGCTGCTTGTTGGGAGAGGCTCTCTCCAGCTCCTCCCTTGACCAGAAGCAGATGCAGCCGCCAAGCAGGTTGGCAATGGTGTGGGCAAGAGACAAGAGCACCACTGCAGCCATCCCCAGCTTGAAGGCCTCATAGCTTGGGTCTCTGCACTCAAATATCCACGCCCTCAGGTTCTTCACCTGCCCATCAAAAAACACAGTAATTCTCCCTCACAATCTCTCTCTTTTTAGTTGTGGACAAAATTAGAGATCATTTTTTTCTGTTTTCGAAAATAGAAAACTGCAATCCTTTTCATCTCATTTTACATTCAGGCAAAATTAGTTTAGGAGAATTTCGAAAATGAACTTCTGTTATCCTTTAAAATGCGCGCGTTTTCTAAGATCTCTCCCCAGAATAGTTTCCGAAAACAACCTGCCAAACTGATTTTATGTTCAAGCCCAAGCAAGCATTTAATGTATAGCGAAAAAGAAAGATGTAACTAGAGAGAATCCTTATTCTACCAGAAGTCTTCACCATACCTTGTTCTGAGCAACCTCGGCCTCGATTCCGAGAATGCCGGCGGTAATGTCCATGGCCATGACCAGAAGGCAGACGAGAGGGCCAATGTACCTTGCCATTTATGCAGATTAGGAGCTCTGAATGAAGAGGTCATTGTGAAGGAGGAGGGGGAGAAGAGAGGTGTTATATAGGGAGTTTCCTTCTCTTGGTTATGCGTAGCTTTCTCTGGGACTAACATGGAGAGGAGAATCTGAATAAAATGATGATCGTGCAAGCAGATTTAATTCTAGAATCTGCATGTGAGAAGGATTAGCTGTGGTAGTGAGGAAAAGGCCTCCTTTGTCTTGAAAGTTCTCTTTATTCTGTTCTTTCCTTTTTCTATCTTGCTTTGCTTTGCAGGGTTGGGTGGATTCTTTCCACAAGGAACAAGGAAAGGAGGGCATCACCGGCAAGGGACACGCCATTTGTGAGCAGCTACCACGCAAGAAAGGAATAAAATATCTCTTAAAATGATATAATGAAACTCAAATTAATGATAAAAGATAATTAGAAAAATCTGTTAAAATGATATACTAAAATTCAAATTAATGATAAAAGAAAATATCCATAATGACCCAAAAAATTACCAAAATTACGGGAATGTGATTCTATACACAACTATTTAATGCTAAATTCTAACCAATATGTTTTAAAAGTTGGACTTGTAATCAAATTGATAACGTCACTTATTCACAATCTAACCAATTCGATCAAGTTAACAAGTGGTCAAACTAATTAATAATAATAATAAAATATTTTAAAGAATGAATAAAATATATAAGAAAAAAAGTGATAAAAATTAGGATATTAATAAAAAATAATGTTAATTAAAATATTTTTACACTTGTCACTTACTCAACAAACATTAAGTAATTTTCATCACCATATATTAGGTTTATAATTATTAAAAAAATTTAAGTAAATGGGTTAACCATTAAATCAATTTAAATAATCTCAATGAACTGTTTTTAAAAACCAGTGAAAATTGACTAATTTTATATATTTTCAACGGGTTTTGGCCAAGTTTAACTGATCTAATTATATTTTTGGTTAAAAGGTCTCATCTTAACCATTTACTAGGTTAGTTCACCATTAAACTGGTCAATACCATTTGTGTTATAAAATATCGATTTTAACTCAGTGGATTAATAGTTATAATATCTGTTAAATCAGTATCGAATACTGAAACTGGTAAGATTATTCTAATTCAATGTATTCTAAAACCACTCGTCCTATGGATTAAATCCCAACATCAAATAGTTGTCCAGCACATTTACTAAGAAGTGCTGTACACTGGCGGCCGGGAGATTTTTCTTCAACATTTTCAACATTCTACAGTATGAGGAGCCAGCTTCTTATACCGGTTTCATCCGCTGTTTGGTAAAAAATTTCTAAAGGCCGTCGAAACCCAAAAATAAACATCCCAAGAAGGGGGCTTCAAATAGCTTGTATTTTATTAAAAAGAAAATTCCCATAATATCCCCAAATTAAACACCTACTTATCAATTTCTCTTCTTTCTCAACGTAAACACGCAACTTTTTTCATTAGACATTACTGAGCAGGACAGTGCAGTGGCACCTGCTTCATGTGGAGTCATATTAAAGGTAAGTAGTAGTGAATTTCTGCTTTTTAATTACCTACACAAAAGAATACGGAATCCAAAAAAGTCTCATTTTCTAACACTAATTAAACTATAAAAATAAGGTTATAGTCTAACAGAACTCATGGATAGAAAAAAAACATGTAATGAATCAGACCTTCATTTGGATTGCAGTTATTCGGACATGTGCTTTGGTGGCTAATTTTGTCACTGATTACATTAAACAAAATAAAAAAGAGATATTAAATTATAAGAGAAAAGTGCCGTCTATCTTAATAAGCAAATCTTTTGAAAAAAATGATAATACCTCCGTAACAAGTAATATGAAAACTAACTTCAATGAACTATAATCTAATGGTGTTAAAACTCATGCAAGTGCCTTCCACGCTTGCATGAAGATAGGTAGTGTGATGGGATCGCAAGAACTCCACTTTAACGAGGGTATCAAATGTTCAAGTGAGAGAAAATATCACATATTTTACATCAGACAAAGCAAATGAGGGATATTGAGTTATAAAAAAGGAGAGTTATATATTTTTAACGGGTTTATATTTTGAGGAGAGTGTTTGATGTGAGATTAAAGAAAACTAATTTTGTATTTATATATATAGTAAACTTGTGATTATATCATATTAAAGAATTTCAATTTTTTAAATTATTAAAATATTTAATTTATATTAAAAATAAAACAAATTGTTTCAAATTTATATTGGACTCTCGTCTCTCTCCTCCATAACTGTCTTTTTGGTGTTCTGTCAAGGCGTGTGATCTTATTGGGCTCATAATTTTGTTGCCACACAGGCCCAGCCCATTCGTTTCTGCCGATGTTCAGGAAATGCAATCAAAGCCACAATCCCGACACCCAACAGACTTCGAATGATGGGCCACGAGACAGCTTACTCTGAAAACTACAAATGACGTCCAATAAGTCACTTTTGGTATTATGTTAACTAAAATTGGGCCGTCCTGTGGACGGAATTTTAGGTTGTGCGCGGTAGGCTTATTAATAAATTAAATTTAGGAGGGATTGTAGCGTATTTGATTCTAAATCCAGTAGTAGTAATATAGTATATCTAGATTTAATTAAAAATTTTATATAATATATATTTAGTTTAATTATATTTAAATTTAAATAAAATTTAATATTTAAATTAATAATTCGAATCTAAATTGGTAAATTATTATCTTTTTATTATTTTTTATTTTAGAAAAAAATAATTAAAAATAAAAATAAAAAATTCTTAAAAAATAAACTAATAAATAATTTTAGAGTTAAAAAGTATAATATAATTATATTTAATTTATTACAATATATTGCATTTGAGATTGGTTTACTGGTAATATATAACAATTACATTTAATTTATCAATATACATATTTTCTATTTCTACCTTTACAAATAAATATGTTCCTAAATTCTATTTTTAAGAAAAAATAATTTATTAATTAAAATTTGATAAATCAAGGCCATATTGTAATATATAATAATCATATATATATATATAAATATATATTCAAATTCAGATATTTAATAGATTGAATTGGAAAAAATCTATATTTACTTAATTTATTTCGAATTATGGAATTTTATAATTAGATTATATCCATCAAATCTTTTATCAATTAAAGATCCTAAATAATTAAATTAGATTTGAATCGAATTCAGATTAAAATTCATTTAATTGACAATTCTATGTACTGATTTTTCTATGCAAAAATGAAAAGAAAGAAAATATAATAGTGAATTGACCCCTATTTGCTATCAAAATTGCGGTAGAAAGGAAGAGTTTTCGACAAATTAAGGTGATGTACAGTACAATGAAATTTTATTAAAGAATGGAAATGAGAATGAGAATCTTAAAAAAATGTGTTTAGTAAATATTTTACAATAAGAATCTTCATTCTATAGGAATAAGAATTTCATTAAATAAAAGAATTTGTATTCCTTAACTTAAGTGATGAATTCCTCATTATATATTAATATATTATATTATAATATAATAAATTGTATAATATAATATATTATATTATATATTTTATAATTTATTATATTTATATAATATATATAACTTATTATATATATACATACAAACACACATATATATGAATTCAATATTTTAATGTTAGAAAAAAATTAAATTTTAAATTTTTTTAATATATTCATAATATATTAAAAGTTAATTTTTAATTTTTAAATATTTATAAAAAAAAGTATTTTTATTTTTAAATATTTTTTTTATTTACTTTTCTACCCCTATTCCAATATACTAAATATAATGATAGAATAGAAATATTCATTTCATTAATGTGTACTAAACATACTTATAAAAATTTTAATTTTATAACATTCTTATTTTCATATTTATTTTTATTCCATCAAAAATCATTCTAGTATATCACACTTCAGCTGTATTTTTGTGGGCCCGTGTTTTTTTCATTTGTCCACCAAATGACAAATTGAGAAGATAAGGAAGTAGGCTCTGGCTTGCCTGCCTCTTAAATTTCTTATATGCTTTGATTACACCCACGACAAAATTATGAAGTCAATGGCGATTGACATATTAAGAATGGTATGGATCAACACCCCTTGATTCTGCTTTTCTATATAAGTTATGCGCATCGGCGTTTCTGATTCTCTCTCTCGATTGTGTCACAAGTTGACTCGTGAAGGACCATCAACCCATCAAATGGAGAGCTATGTGGATTGTTGAGACCTCCATTTCCTAGCTCTCTCTCTCTCTCGATTACTCTCCCCCATTCTCCAGTGGAAAAAACAGAAAACAACTACAATATATGTCCGACGTGATGGAGATGGAATAGGAGCTACTTCTTTGCGAGTTGGTCCCTCAAGGTTGCTTTTTCCTTTCAATATAATCCCTATTGTTCTTAGATTTTCACACTAGTCTTCTGTTTTTGAATTTGTTCACTTGAGCCCTTGCTAGACATTCTAGAATTTTAATTACATATAATTGAGTTCTCACAATTTTTTATACATGCATTTTCATTATGTTCCTTGAATGAAAGTAGACTAATGAAAAAAGTATTCCTTCTTTTCTATGGGATGATACTAAATAAAGGAAGGAAAGCATCATTCTTTCCTCTCTTTTTATTTACTTTTCTTTCTTATAGTATCATTTATTTTTCCCCCTTACAAGATACTATATATATATATATATATTTGGTCTTATGGAAGAAAAAGAAAAGCAAGACATATAATAGGAAAGAAAATTTTAAAAAAAGAATGGAAAAGAAATGCACTTTTTATTCCTTTATTTGGTATTATCCAATGAAAAATAAGATAGGCTTTTTTTTTTTTATTTTACTTGGTTTCATTTAAGGAAAAGAATTAAAAATTCTGTATTATGCTCATTTTCTTCTAATAAATGTAAATAGCGTAGGTCTTACTCAAGATGTTATGATTAGATTTGGCACGCTAAACTTATTAAACAAAAATTTGTTTCGGAATTATAAGGGTTACCCAATGTCTGGAAGTATTTACGGTAGAGATGAATTTTTCAAGCTTAAAACTTTTGTGAAATAGAAATGGTCCGCAGCTAAAGCTTAAATTATTATTGATTTATGAAAACAATGGAGAACATATTTTTATTTTATTTTTTAAAATCAGACCCTTTTAGATGCCATAAAATTTTGTGCAGGAAAATGGGAGATATAATAAAAAATAAAACAATCCAAGGAAAGGAAAGATTGGCGCGTGGAGACGTGGAGTCATGGGGGACCTGGTTCTTCCTGATCATTCCAGAAGGAGATCTTTCCGGAGTTGCCATACCCACATGCGTCTTCATCCGCGTATACGAAGTATGCTGTTCGAAGTAGAGGGAGGAGGAGGAGAACTCTTTCTGTCTTTTTTCTCTTTCTTTCTGTATTTAGTAATCTTTTAGGTGTGAAAGAGCAGAAAATGGCAGCATTCAGATGGAAGAGCTTCTACGAGGATGAGGATCGTCCGGAGAAGCCTCGGAGGTACGGCGTCACCGAGTTGAGAGGCCCTCACTATACTGTCCTCAACCAAAATCTCCTTCAGGTCTCGATTTTTCTCTCTGATTCTTCATTTATTCTTCACTTCCTTGAATCCTGTTCTTAAACTCGAAATTTTAGGGCTTTTGCTGGGGTGGGTACTGATGCCGAGTTGTCGAATTGCATTTGCGGTGTTCCTGTTGATCGATGGATTAAAATATAATCACGCGTTTAGAATTTGGTGACGATACTCTAGTTTAGCAAAATTTTATTATTTTTTAATTTAATTTTTGTCTTAAATACATGGTGATTGGAATTATGTTCTATTCGTTCTTAGTTGAGCTGTTCCACTGCCATCTTTGTATCGGCCTTGCCTTTTGATTGTGTTTCCACTTAGATTATGTTGCTTTCTGCAGATTATAGTCTTCGCTGCTTATTGTGCTTGATCAAATTACGATAGAAGTCCGTCATGTCCTCAATTGGCGTTAGCTTCATGCTTATTCTATTTGCTTTTGCATCTTAAGACTGTAGCTTCTCCACATCCTCTGTTATTGGTTTACTGAATCCTGGGCATTTTCTGCATAAACATGCTTGCTAGAAGACAGTAAATGAAGCATTATTTGTTTTATGTTGGATATTGCCGTGTTTAAAGCTTTAGAAGAAGTTTAATTTTCATGAAGGAGAATATTTGTTACTCCCCTGTTAGTGCTGATGCATTTGGAATTGGGGTGTCTGAAAGTTAATGTCATATGTTAGAAACGAACTAGAATTAGTTATTATGCCACAATGGCAGCACGTTGTAAATTAATTTTATTCATAGTATTCCTTCAGTAGTTATATGTCACTGTAAGTGCCAAAATACTCTTAACATAATTCTTTTACCATTACATAGACAAGATGAGTGCGCCATTGTATCCATGGTTATATTAATACCTCTCTCTCTTTACCTTTCTAGCAACAGATGCCAACATGTTATCCTTTATCCTTCACTGAATTGCTGTAATTGCTGTTTGTTTGTCCAGCTCCTTACTTGCAAGAGATTCATTTGAAGAAGAATCTCATTTCAATTCTAAAATTTGATTCCCAGCTAAAAAAATTCACCCCATTCTTTGATTCATGTCATGGAGGCTCTTGGTTGGGAAGTCTTCTCTAGTTTAATTAGATAGTTCTCTGTAAGAATTTGTCTCCTTTGTAAATTTTTTTTAAGAGAAACCCTACTGCGTTTGTACTTATTCGGTTAGCCTTTAGGAAATAAATATTGCCAATCCAAATAGATGTTCGAGATTAACAAAATTTCACATACATGTACGGATTATGTTACTTTTCTTTTCACTATATTAGCTACACGCTCAATCGTCTCTACCTTTGTGTGAGGTGACTGGTATGCTACACTAAATCTTGGTACTGATTTAATTTCATGGAGCTTGTTATTACTTAAAAAATGGACCTGCATCACCTTGATTTTTGCTGCAAGAATTATGTCAAATGGATGGTTAAGGAAGGTAATATGGTTGATTTGTGTCCTAAATTCCTAATCACATCTTGTTATGCTGTGCAGGATATTTTTGAGTCTATGGGACATATTGTGGATGGGTTAAAATTTGCTGGGGGCTCGCATAGTTTGCTGCCAAAGGCTTACATAAAAGATGTCATAGATGTGGCCCATAAACATGACGTATATGTCAGTACCGGAGACTGGGCTGAACATTTGCTTCGCAAAGGTCCATCTGCTTTCAAAGAATACATAGAGGTATGGAATAAATTATTGACTTGTCCCCTCTATCAGTGTATTGAAGCACTTTTTATTTTGCTTTATCAGATAGAAAACAAAATGATATATTTATTTATGTATTTGCCTTTCTAGGAGTGTAAGCAATTGGGATTCGACACAATTGAGTTAAATGTGGGATCACTTGGTGTACCTGAAGAAACACTCTTGAGATTTATCCGGTTGATTAAGAGTGGTGGTTTAAAAGCCAAGCCTCAGTTTGCTATAAAGTTTAACAAATCTGACATTCCTATGGCTGGCAATAGGGCATTTGGAGCATATGTGGTCCCAGCACCAAGGACATCTGGTGTGCAACCTATTCCTTTTATTATCTTAAATGAGGTGCCGAGGTTTGTCTATTTCAATTTGACTCCACTTGGTTGAAATTTTCAGAAGATATTTGCTTAATTATATAACAGTTCATGTCTATTTGGAAAGAACCAGGGAACTGAACATGTTGAGTAATAGCTTGTTTAATTGCTATATTTTCAATATAGGATATCCATTTGCTGAGCTTGGTGTGGAACAGCACTTTTAGCAATTTCCAGTGCATCAATTAGGCAAATGGAAGCACTGGACGTCCATTTGCTAAGTTCTTCTAGAATAGCAGGTTCTAGTGAATCAATTAGGAACTCCAAGCTTTAGAGATGTTAGTTGTGCTGAGATGGTGACCTGAGTGATGGACAAGTAGTAAAGGATGCTGCATTGCAAAGAGTCTAAAAGATTGAAACTAGTGTCAACTACATCATAAACTTAAGCCTCCAATGTACAATTTATTACTGCTGTTTGGTGTCAGAATAACATAGTGTATTAGATTATAAATATGCTATGATGTCGGACAGATTGTAGATACAGGTGCATGTAGGCCATGTCACAGCTGACAATTCCTTATCTAACAAACTTGTAACAAATTGTCCCACATCATTGTTTTATTCTTTATCCAGCTGTATGTAAATATTATTGTGTATTCATTGTAGGATATGTATATGGATGTATATTCAGTCCTGTAGGTTTATTAGTTATGTACTGAATCAATATACATTAAAATATTCTGCAATTCTTCTTCCCTCTGTTGCTCTGCTCGGTATTTCTGGTTTCTGCTAATTCAGTCAGTGAGAGGTGAAAAATCAGAATTGACATATATGGTTTTTCCTCTGACCAAGCCATTTCCTGAGTGGGTATGTTAGGTGAATGAACTGGCATGACAATCTGAATTGTAATAACTAAAGCATCCTTTTAACAATACATGATAATTATTCAGCATATGAAGGCTTATGCTGAATAACAAACACCAGTATGTCTAATTTCTTAGGAAATATGGACGTAAACCTTCATAATTAGTTAATTAACTATGCTTTTTTTCCTACAGAAACTGTTGAGGATGTTGATCTTTTGATCAGGAGAGCAGAAAGATGCTTAGAAGCAGGGGCAGACATGATAATGATTGATGCAGAGGATGTCTGCAGATACGCTGATTCTGTGCGGGCAGATATCATTGCCAAGGTTATTGGGCGTCTTGGACTTGAGAGGACTATGTTTGAGGCAGGAAATGCCAAAACTTCTGAGTGGTTCATTAACCAATATGGTCCGAAGGTATTTTGTCCTTCCTTTTTCACCTCTCATTTGTTTACGTAGCTCATCTTTTCCTTTGAAAAGCTCGTAACATCTTTAGCTTCTCTCTGGATTTTCAGGTCAACCTTTTTGTGGACCACTCTCAAGTGATGGATCTGGAATGCCTTCGTGGGCGCAACCTTGGTAAAGATCATAGATCTGTTCTTGGTTCCACCTCTATTTTGTTCTAAACCAATGCCTAGTTCACATTGGAAGCTTTAAGCTTTTTAATTGTTCTTTGTTGCTTGTTCAGATCTTGTGTAATATCTTTCCGCAGTTCTTTGTTACTTGTTCAGATCTTGTGTGACATTGACCTCTAATATTGAAGATATAAAATGATCTCGCCGGCTTGTGCTCTAAACTGTTTGGCTTTCACCAGAATCCTGGTTATTCCTTAGGTGCTGTATTGTGTTCATAAGCCGCTGGTCTTTAAACATCAAATATTTGTGACTTAAGCTTTTGTCTAGATTATTGTTACGATGATTTTGTGGAGTATTTGTGATAGAAGTTTTCTTCTACGTTACTGTCCAATAACGTTATGCATTTGATCGATCCAAGAGCTCGTTGTCATGCTGATAGTCGCTGCTGTTCATATGCATGCAGTTCATGAGGCCAACTACCACCCCACTAAGGCAAAATGCCACCAAACAACCCTACCTCGTGCATGCAGAGAGGTCTCACCTAACAAATTCCTACTCTTCCAAACCTCTTTATAAGAAATAAATGTTGCTTGTTCATCTTTTGAAGTTTTAAAAACCTGTAATTTGGGGATTTTTTTCAAATCTTTAAATTGCAACTTTTGGGATTTAATTTTGAATATTTTCTTCTTCTTCTTTCTTTTTTTTTTTTTTTTAATATCAAATTATAAGTGTTAACGTATCAGAATATGACAATGAAATTATTTCACATAATTAAATTAGTTTAATATTATATTTTACAAATTTATTATCCATCATGTCATATGTAATACTGGAACCATTTGTTATTATTATAAATTTTACATATTTTTTTGAGTGATATATAAATTTGACATAATTTCCTAGCTAAGTTGGGGGTTGGATGTAATGTAACATTTTCTATTTTCGGTGGACTTTTTTTGGGTCTTGATCATGTTTGACTAGTCGATGAAATAAGTGTAATTTTTATTCTTTAATTTATTTTCTTTTCTACTGTACTCAAGAAAAATTAGACATCCCTTTACTTGTAGAAGGTGACAAAACGACGTTACATCACTCCCTTGTTTGCCAAAAAGATGAAGGGGGACGATTTGACAACCCCGATTATTAGGGCCGTCTGATTGGGGGAAAAAGTTGACACTTATTTATTTTTCATTTTAATCACAAATAAAAAGATATTAAAATTTCAATTTTAGTTTCAATATTTATTTTCCAATAAAAAAAGTTCGCAAATTTATATCAATAATAATATTTTTTTAATCAAAAATAAGGTTTTGAGAAATTATGTACCAAAATAGTTGAATTTTAGATAGGTTGAGAAATTGAGTCATTGGGACTTAATCTCGTGAGTAGTTGATTTCTCAATAGGACTTGTAGCGTGAGTGGCGTTTTAGGGGGAGAAAGGGGCTGACGAAAGTTATAGCAATAGGAAGGGAGAGGAGGAAGGGGTTGTGAAGCGGGGATGCTGGGATGAGGACAGGGGCGACGAAGCGGGATGTTGGGAGGAAGAAGGACGCAGCGAAGGTCATAGGGGGAGGAGGAAGGGGGTGGTGGGTCGAGGGAGGAGGGAGCTCTACCTCCATTTGTGGCCAACAGTAAAGCTTTGCGAGAACTTCGTGGGGACTCTGTGTGGGGTCTAGATCTAGGCCCCATGTGTTGAAAACAAAGCCAAAAGGCTTTATGGCTGCAATAGGAAAACTTTGACAATTGTGCTTTCAAATGGCTGTAATGGGCTTCTGTTGACAATTGAATGTAAAAAGAAGAAGCAAAGTGCTGCACGTGATGGCCATAGTTGACAAAAGACAACCAAGAGCTCCTATAAATAGAGGAGCTTCAAACCTGCATAAATACACCAAGCCAAGATGTGAGCTAGAGAGAGAGAGTCTCTCAAAGCTTGAGAGAGAGAGAGAAAAAAACTCTCTTGTGTAGAGGGTGAGTTATTATAGTGAGGGTAATACAAAAGTGAAAATTCTTTTGTGAGTGATATCTCGAGTTGGTAAAAATACTCGAGAGTCCTATGTAAAACTCCTTCTTATAATGGTGATATTTTTCCCTTTTTGGTCTGTGATTTTTCCCAATTTGGGTTTTTCACGTAAATCTTGGTATTTATATTTTACCCTATCCTAAATTTACTGTGTGTGTATTTTTTTATCTGTGCGTGTGCTGGCCCTAACTAGGAGCATTAAAGCACCGTGGGCCCCAACAAGTAGTATCAGAGCACCGTGGATCCTAACAAGTGGTATCAGAGCTAAGGTTAGTACTGTTCAAACGTACGTGATACTATTCATACATACAAAAGTATTGTTTATACGTACGAGGTATTGTTCATACATATAGTGGTATTATTCATACATACGATGTACTGTTCATACATACGGTGGTACTGTTCACATATACGATACTGTACACGGGGCACTATTTACAATAAATTTTGTGAAAATATTGGGAGTAAAATATGTTGTGAAAAAATTCAAAGTGAAGATGGATTTTCCACATGGTTAAGAAGGAAAGGACAGCATTGGCGATACGGCTGGTTCCTTCTTGTGTATGGGAGACCTTAAAGTCTTGATTGTCTCGACGGCAGTCCATGACTAACTGCCCAGACAAGGGGCAGGATAGGGAAGATCCTTTAGACTTAGCCAGCAAAACTTTGGTCAAAATATTGCGGCTAGTGCAGATATGGCAGGAAGATTACTCTGGTCTACTGGATGGGGTTGCTTGGCTGAGTCAGGTGCATGAGGACAAGTTAGAAGTGCTGACCGAGGAGCTGACCCGTGGCCATGAGGAAGGCCATGTCATGGAGATCCCTGTGCTAGATGGTTTTGAGGGCATGCTGCAGACCTTGCCCAAAGAAGCTGTAACCAAGATGGATTTTGATAGCAAAGAGAGTTCGGTAGATCAAAGTCGGGAAGGGCAACCCGACTTGGACACATGAAGCGTGGACATGCAGAGACAGGAAGGATAAGGGAAATCTAACTTCCCTTGGGACTTCCGTGAGTGGGGAAGTTTGAGAAGAGGTGGCTGAGTAGATGACCCATGAGTTAGGTGGCCACTAGGATAAAAGGACCAAGGGTTCTGGTCCTGTTTCAAAAGCAAGTAGACTGTTGATTGACTCAGGACAGTTGCTTGGTAAATGAGGGCTTGACCGGGCTGGGGGAGACCAGCAAAGGGCACAGAAGTCCTTGAAGCTTGCGAAGCTGAAAGAGGGGGAGCAGACCCTCTGACCCTGTGCATTGAATTGGCGGGGAGTAGGTCAAGTGTTTTGCCAAACCAGAGGAGTCAACTAGGTGGCGGATCAAAGAAAGACTTCGTGGGAGACGAAGTTGAGAGGCCGGATGGCCGAGGCCCTAACTCTTGTACTGGGATGAGGAGCTGCGGCAGATGCCAGTTAGCAATAGGCAAGAGGGCTCTGAATGCAAATAGAGCTGTTCGGCAGAAGACTTGGTTTTCAAGGAGATGGACCAAGAAAAAGTGATTTTCTTGCTACTTAGGCCAAGGAATTGACCTTGACTTCAGAAGGAAGCCAGCAAAAGGAAGCAAGGATGCTATCAATTGGGGGAGCCTAGGAGTCAGGCAAACCCAAGGACCGAGTATAGGTTTTTGCTCGGTGAGTTGCCAGTCAGGAGCAAGGCTGGAGACTGAATTACGGATAAGGGTGGGAGACCCTTGGAAGCTCGTGAGGAGAATCAGGCCAAAGGCAATGTGCTAATGGCTGAGAAGGAGTCTGGAGTGGCAAATAATCTCCAGACTGGTATGCCAACATTGGCCAAGGTGTATTGGCCAAGGGAGATATTAGGCATATGGTGATTAGGACCAGGGATGTTGGTTCTAGGATGGGCACGACCCATGAGGTTGAGGAGCAGAATGAGCAATTGCAGGGGGACACTTAACAAATGAGAGCAATTTCCTCCAGATAGCATAGGCCTGGAGGGGGAGATTTATGGGGTCTAGATCCAGGCCCCATGTGTTGAAAACAAAGCCAAAAGGCTTTGTGGCTGCAGCAGGAAAACTTTGACAATTGTGCTTGCAAATGGCTGCAGCGGGCTTCTGCTGACAATTGAATGTAAAAGGAAGAAGCAAAGTGTTGCACGTGATGACCATAGTTGACAAAAGGCAACCAGGAGCTCCTATAAATAGAGGAGCTTCAGACCTGCATAAATATACCAAGCCAAGATGTGAGCTAAACAGAGAGAGTCTCTCAAAGCTTGAGAGAGAAAAAAAAAACTCTCTTGTGTAGAAGGTGATATTATTGTAGTGAGGGTGATACAAAAGTGAGAATTCTTTTGTGAGTGATATCTCGAGTTGGTAAAAATACTCGAGAGTCTTGTGTAAAATTTCTTCCTATAGTGGTGATATTTTTCCCTTCTTGGTCCGTGATTTTTCCCGATTTGGGTTTTTCACGTAAATCTTGGTGTCTATATTTTATCCAATCCTAAATTTACTGTGTATGTATTTTTTATCTGTGGGTGTGCTGGCCATAACTAGTAGCATCAAAGCACCGCAGGTCCCAACAAGTGATATCAGAGTATCGTGGATCCCAACACTCTGTAGGAGACAGAGACATGCAACAGACCTCTGTTGCCCTTAGAGTTCCACGTGCAAAAGGAGGCAGAGCTCCCTCCTCCCTTGGCTCGCCACCCCTTTCCGCCTCCCTCTTCCTCCTCCATTTCCTTCTCCCTTTGCGATCTTCACTGCCCCCTTCCTCCTCCCAGCAACAACACCCTCCCATTGCCTTCTTCCTCTCCCTTCCTACCCCTTGTGGCCTTTGCTGGCCCCTTCCTCCCCCCAACAACATTGCTCAAGTTGCAAGTTCTCTTGAAAAATCGACTCCTTAAGAGATAATTTCTTAATAGATATCAAGTCCCAATGACCTGATTTTTCTATTGAAATCGAATCCTCCAGACCTAATTTCTCAATCTATTCAAAATTTGCGTCTTTTGGTACAAAATTACTCGAAAAACCTATTTTTAATTAAAAAATTTATTATTATTAATATAAATATGCCAATTTAAAATCTGGATTAGATTAGTTAGTTAGGTAGATTATGACTCAGTCACACAATGGCTCGGATAAAAATCTCTAACTAGAATTAGAGTTTGACCGCTGAATATCAATCAAGAATTCATAAAACTGGTTAATTTTAATCGATTTGTTAAAATTAGTTTAAAAATCTTAGGACCAAAAGAAAAGGATTTTGCTTGTTTTTATCTGCATAATTATGAACTTGAATTTAAAATTTATATTTGAATTTGTATAATTTAAAATATGTCATATTTATCATAATGTAGAACGAATTGTCATTTTGTTATTCAATAATGTATTTATTAATTTTTTTAAATATTTTCTTTTATCATTAATTGATTTAATAATTGTCAAATTAATTAAATTGATTAAACCGCAACCAGTAATCTTACTAGTTTAATTCTTTTAAAACATTGTTTTAATTAAAATAAAATACCTAATCTTCAACAAGATGTCATTGCCAAGTTAGACAACGAGGACTAGTAGGAAAAATCTCATATGAGGACTGCCACATAAATTGTTTTGTTTCATATATAAAAAAAAAAAATATTTTTACTAGTTCTTTAAGGCTTTTTTGGATTTTTATTTTTTTACCTTTTTATTTCTTTTTCAATATTCAAATAAGGTATCTTACACAGAAAAAAGGGTCAAAATTATTTTTTTTTATATTTTTACACTCGAATATAAATTTTTTTTATAGCAACCAAATAAAATAAAGAATCAATTTTTTAAAATTAAATATCATAATAATTACTTTTTTATAATAAAGAAAACAAAAGGCAGACGCTCCTTGAATAAACACCTCTGATCTGAGTCTGACCTCTCATATTTTGAGTTAGAAATTAGTCATTTATTTTCAAAGGCACGGCCTAATGAAGCAATAGGTACATAAATAAGAATCCCTAAACTTTATCTTCCCTTACAAGAGTTATTTTTATTGCATAAAGCAAATTTCACTGTGTCAAATCAAGTCTAATCTTCTTCCTTTTCGTTTTCTTATCAAGTGAAAGAAATCACAAGGAGCTTATTCTAATTAAACATATTTTCATGAATTTATTGTTAATTGACTTGATCTCCGCCACCATAACTAACTAGGCATTACAATTTTACTTATATTTACTAGCAAATTTTACTCGTTCCATGACAGCTACAGATATTGCAAAATGGTGATGGAGATGGATTTGGTGATTTTCATGAAATTTTTTTTTCAATACGGGATTGAACAAGAATTATAATATTCAACCTTGTCCATATGTGTTATAGTATGTTTACATATATATATATATATATTAAAAATTGTATTCAAAAATTAATATATGAAAATATATTTTAAAATATATCTCATATATTATAAAATATGTTAATTTTAAAAAATAAATTATATTAAAACGGATATATAAGTATAGAGACAAGCATGATCCTATTCAACAAAGGTAGGGACACGAATTAAAATTAATACCTGGTCGGGACAAAAAGGCACTGGTATGAACATGGATTTCCTAACTAGGTCTGGGAAAGATAAATTAGGTCTCACGAAGTTCTACTGTGACGGAATTATTATTATTTTCTCAAAAGATATATTTTTTAGGTGTGCAATGCCTTATTTTATAATTCCTTTTTTTTTTTACTTTGTCTAAGATGATATTCGTAATACTTTTTACTACTTCAATTCTTCACATCTTTTAATGAGCAGGGACTTTTTTTTCTCTTAAAATTAATTATCACAAGTAATTTCATTATTATATTGCTAATATATTCTTTTCATAAGTTAAACCTGTAGTATTTTGACACAAAAGGAGGTTGTACTTTGTGTAGAAAAGCAAATTTTTGGGGGTGTAATTTTTGATATATTTCAGAAAAAAGGGAAGTTAATGGTAATTTTGAAATTTTTTCAAGGTACCAAACATTCTCTTTTCTCTAAATTTATTTAAATAATACTTAATTCTATTTTTATCATGAAAAAATACTTTTTTCTTTTAACTAACTATTGACTAATAGTTATTTAACGATTTTATTAAAAAATCGGTAATGATAATCTAATTTTATATACTTTAATTACTCGTACAATTAAAAATTAAAATTTTATTTGATTCACTAAAAAAATTATTTTTAAAATTTCTCATTTTTAACTTTATTAAAAATAAAAATATAATAATTTAATTTTATTTTAAATTTTTAAATAATTTTATTTATTATTTTTAGTTTTATTTTAAATATTAAAATACAAATAGGTTAAGTGTTATTTAAGTTAAAAAGCTGAATATTATTTAAATAAAAAGTTAAGTAAAATTAAAATATCACAAAATAAAATTTTAAAAATTATAAAATAGTAAAATTATATTATCAAGAAATCAAATTTTTATTTTTAAAAAAATTTTTAATTTAAAACTAAATATGAAAAATAAAATTTTTAAGTATATTAAATAATATTTTGATTTTCAATTAGATAACTAACTCACATGAAATTAAGTTATTTTTATTTTTTTTATAAAATCACAAAATAATTGTTAAATAATAATTAATTAAAGAGAAAAAAATTTATAATAAAAATGTGAAGAATTCACATTTGATCACATTTAGAAGGGAGGAAGTATCCTTTATTTATTTATTTATTTTTTAACCTATTGGTGGTGTGGGACCCATTTGTTGTTAATTGAAATTAATGCCTTCATTTCGCATTACTTCTGGCGTTTTCTCCTTCGATTATGGAATCTGGTTCTTCCATCTAACACCAAATTTATATTTGTTAGCATCATGGTGACAGGTACGGGCTACCAAATTCATTTTCTACCAAGGTTGGATAGACTTTTGAGTCATTGGTGTGAGTGACTTTCACGTGCTCATCTTCCTCACCAAATTCAATTAGATGACAGAGTTCGAAACCCATATATATGAGATATATACCCATCTTTGATTATGTGCTTGGATTTGTGGGTATTGTCCGTCTACCTCAGTGTCAACTTAATTCGTCAACAATTTTTAATTTTTAAAATTTTCAAATTTTGTTTTGTGACCCAGGAGAGAAGGCAAAGTAGGCGATGGCGGCGGAGCAACCAGCGGCGGGAAAGAAGACGGCGTGTGTTATTGGCGGCACCGGCTTTGTGGCGGCAACGCTGGTGAAGCTCTTGCTGGAGAGGGGCTATGCCGTCAATACCACGGTGAGAGACCCAGGTGAGTGTCTTCTCCCTTTTGACATTCTACGGCTTCGAGTTCTCTCTTCGACCTTAAACTTTTGTTTCTGAATTTTGCTCAGATGACCCTGCATTTCTTCATATATTGCTGTAAACTTTTTGTACTTTCATATACGCCCCTTAATTCCAATTCAGAGAGGTTATTGACTCGCTGAATTCAGAAGACTTTTTGACTCTGCTTAATTATGAAAATTGCAACTTCCTTATTGGGTGCAGACAATCGCAAGAAGATCTCTCACCTCCTATCCTTACAGAGTCTGGGAAACTTGAAAATCTTTCGAGCAAACCTAACCGACGAGCAGAGCTTTGATGCCCCCATAGCTGGCTGTGACTTCGTCTTTCATGTTGCAACTCCTGTCAACTTTGCTTCTCAAGATCCAGAGGTACTGAATTCATACCTAAATTAAAGAATTAAAGAAGAAAATCTAAATTATTTTATAATTATTTGCTTTCACCAAGCTGATGAAGCATTTCTATTTTTAGAATGACATGATAAAGCCAGCAATCCAAGGTGTAGTTAATGTTCTGAAAGCTTGTGCGAAAGCAGGCACGGTTAAACGTGTCATCGTGACATCGTCAGCAGCTGCTGTAACGATTAATCAGCTGGAGGGGACCGGTCTGGTTATGGACGAGAGTCACTGGACAGACGTTGAGTTCTTAACTTCAGTGAAGCCTCCTACTTGGGTAACTTCCAAAATTAGGATTTTGTCTTTGAAAATGTTTTTCTGATTTTGGAAATAGAATACCCATTTGGCAGGATGTTTTTCAAAAACTGTTCTCAGGAGAATTTTCCCAAAACAAAGCCATTTCTAGAAGTTTCTGTCAAAATTCTCATAAACTAATTTTGCTTAAAAATGAAATAGTAAGAAAGCAGTAGATTTTTGAGAACGAAAAATAGAATTCAGGACACAATCTATTTCTTTGGTTATCATGATTAGACCAGGTCCTTCAATGAAAATAATGATTAAGAAAGGAATATTTATGGCATTTGCAGGGGTACCCTGCATCAAAGACACTAGCTGAGAAGGAAGCTTGGAGATTTGCTGAAGAAAACAACATCGATCTCATCACTGTCATCCCTACTCTCATGGCTGGTCCTTCTATTACCGCAGAAGTTCCAAGTAGTATTCAGCTAGCCATGTCCTTGATCACAGGTAAAAGACCATGACTTGGAGATAGATAAAGGCCCTGTTTGGAGTCTTGTCGCGGGCTTTATGGGATCATGCATTGGCTTTTCAAATGATGCAGGGAATGACTTCCTCATAAATGGCTTGAAGGGGATGCAGACGCTTTCAGGTTCTATCTCCATCACCCATGTGGAAGATGTTTGCCGTGCCCAGATTTTTGTGGCTGAGAAGGAATCAGCCTCTGGGCGATACCTCTGCTGCGCAGTGAATACCAGTGTTCCCGAGCTGGCTAAGTTCCTCAACAAGAGATACCCAGATTACAATGTCCCTACCGAGTAAGATCCCCTCCTTATAAAATAAGACCAACAAGCCCATGTTGGCTTTTTGGTGATGAAGTTCTCAAAAAATTTGAAGCTATCCAACTAGCTTAAAATCTAAGAGCCAGTAAACTAACAACGCAAATCCATTTCATTAGTGAAATGGAAACAATCATGGGTGGGCTTTTATGGTAATATTCGTTTCTGACAGAGTAAATATAACAATTTTAGCAGATATGTGATAGAAATTCTCAAATTTTAAGCTAGTGATCTAACATCATTTCAAGAGTGAAATTGAAATCGAAAATAGAATAGAGAGAAGTCATTCGGACTCATGTTTCACCTCAAAAATGTTTTCCAAAACGCATTTTCTACGAATTCCTGAAATTTCAAGTCGAAGTGCAGAAAATTTTCAGCCCATCGCAGAGAATTTTGGGAGACTGTGACTTGTTGTAGAAAATGAGATAGAAAATGGCCCTTATACATTGGACAGGCAGTGAAAAGTTTTCGAAAACGGACTCAAGGATCACCCAATTTAAGTTTGAAATGAGGGAGATATGCTTAATCGAATTTCTTTGGAAGAATCTAAAATTTGTAAACTAACTAGCCATGTTAAAAAATTTGCAGTTTTGGGGATTTTCCAGCCAAGGCCAAGTTGATCATCTCATCAGATAAATTAATCAAGGAAGGATTCAGTTTCAAGTATGGGATTGAAGAGATCTATGACCAGTCTGTGGCCTATTTCAAGGAGAAGGGGCTTTTGCAGAAGTGAGACTCCATGGCAAGTACTTAGTCAAATTACTAGTTGAAAAGCGGTGCTGCTTGGCTGGCAAGGCTTTTGCTTGGTTTTATGGATGCTCGATGTTAAAATATCTCTGTTCCCAGTTTCCAAAATAGGCCTTTCGTGGTCCTGTTCAGTCGTTCAGCATCCTAAGCAATGATTCTAGGGCTTTTAACAGGGACCCTCGGTAAAGTCCTTGTGTTGTACCCTTTAATTATCGGAAAATAAACGAGTTTGGATAAAAAAATAAACTTGATGGGAAATTTAGTTTGGAAACTTTTTATTATAAAAAAAGTCAGAATTTTTTTTTGGTGCCATTATTAAAAAAAGAAACCCGAAACCAATAAACTTTTAATACCAAAAAATGAAGCCCAAATTATTTTGGTGTGTAAAAATTAAATCACGGAAAAACCCACAATCTAAGGCATAAATGAGGGAGGGAGGACCTAAATTATCAGAATACCTATTTTAATAGAAATTGTATGAATGATAAATGCTTCATCAATTCTCTTGAAATTTTCAATATATCAACAAATATATGTGTAAATTAAATTTTGATTACAAAATCTAAGCAGGATAAATAAAAAATTCAACCTCTTTTTCTCCATGACTGACAAATGTAAAGAAAGACTTAGGATTAAAGTGCAGTGTGTGAAAGTGTCATTAGCTTTTTTTATTTATTTTCCCAATTTTCTTTTTAAATGGGAATTTTTTATTTGAAAATAAGTTATTTTTGCAAAGCTTTTCTTTGATTTTTTTTGAACTTTTCGAGAAACTTGTAATACCCCTAATTTAGGGTATTTATGAAATTCTATAAACTATGGGCTAAATCGAACAAATCAGAAACTTCAGGGATTAAATAAAAAAGAATCAAAATTAGGGGAATCAAGTCAAAACAAATCTGAAACTTCAGGGACTAAATCAGGATGAATCTGGAAACCTGAGGACTAAATTTCAAGAAATCCGAATTTATCCAGAGACGGATCCGTCGGATTACACGATTAGGAAACCAGAAATTCAAGCAATCCATCTAGGATTTTGCTCAAAATTTGTATAAAAGTTGAGACGAGGGCAGTGGTAAAGTACAATTCCTCGAACAATTTTACAAATTAGTAGGAAATTGAGAGGGATTTTCAAAAAAAATAGTCCGGTTGAGGACTATGCTCGGGAGATCTGATTTTATCAAAATAATCTCTTGAAGAAGGCCGATTCTTCCAAGTGATGGTCCAGCTGTAGTCGCCTGCTTGTTCCGATCAGCATAGCAACATTCGATTCTCGAAAATTTTTCAATTGTTCCGGTGAGTTTCAAATCTTCTCTGGTTAAGATGTTCGGGTATGGAAGAAACAGACTCGGAATGGTCTGGGTCTGGGTTGGGTTTCCAGTAGGGTTTGGTAGAATCAGGGCCTTCAGTCCGGATATATAAATGTATATAATTTTGGGCTAAGGCCCAAAAGGGGATGGCTTGGTTCTATGGGCACGAGTGTGATCTGCAGCCCAAAACTAGGGAGCCCGGGAAGGAAAAATAATAATAATAATAATAAAATAGTAGCAGTAAATGGAAAACAGGCCGGTTCACCTAGGAATCGACCGGTTTTCCACCGGTTCAAGAATAAATAAATTAAATAATTTAATTATCTATCTAGAAAAACTCCGGTTCGATGAAAAATATTACTGTTTAGCCCCGGTTCAAGCTATTTTAAGGTAAAATATATAGAAAACCGGCCGGTTCAGTAGAAAATAGGCCGGTTCACTTGGTTTTTGACCGGTTCATTCCCAGTTCACTGCATGACAGTATAAATAATTAATTAATTTAATTATTTAAAACTTGGTTTAGCAAAAATAATTGAGTTTTAAGGCCGGTTCAAGGCATAAATGCATTAAATCGCCCAGTTCAATACTCTAAGGACCGGTTCAGTGCTCCTTTGGACCGATTCAATGCTTTTTAAACTGGTTCCAAGTAGGATCAACATTTTGGAAATAAAAATAAGGCAGGTTTAATGGTTTAAAGACCGGTTCATGGCCGATTTAGCCTCCGAACGACTAGTTCATAGCCGGTTCATTCCTTAATGATCGGTTCACTTCATCTAATGATTTTTGGAAGTTTGAACAGACTGGTTTTGATATCTTAAGGAAGGGTTTATGACGTTGATACTTAGTATTTGACGAGTCGGGACTTAACTAATTATAAAAAGGGACTCGCGCACGAAAACCTAGAAATAAGGCTTACTTTTGCATTTAAATTTTTATTATCAGAAATATAAATTAGTTATACAATTATTTCCTGATTCTAGATCGATCGCCCGATTCTGGTTAAGCTGTGTCATCTGGTGTTGGATTTCCCGGTTTCGTCATTCGGTGAGTAGTAACGTGTATTTATGAGCTGTTCTGCTTTCCATATTTAATTTAAATCTGTTTTTATTTATTAACTAATCTTCTGCAAATCTGATTAAATTTTTGTTAAATTATATGACAAGGGACATGCATGTAATTTCTAAATTTGTTTTGGAAACTTATCTGTTATTTATATCTGACTCAGTTTTATATCAGTACATAGAATTATTCAGTTAACTGTTCTGTTAAATCTGGAAAACATTATTTTGCGGGAGTTTCGAATTTTTTGAACACTGCAGCTGACGGCAGTATACGTTAGCATGATTTGCACCTTGTACGGGTCCCTATTTAGCAGGGGTGATGGTGCTAGACATTTCATGGCATATGTTACCATTTCAGTTTCAAGGCATATGTTGCCATTTCAGTTTCAGGGCATATGTTGCCATTCAGTTTTCAGGGCATGTGTTGCCATTCAGTTTTCAGGGCATATGTTGCCATGTTATTACCCGGGCATTATTGCCATTCCCAGCTAACTATGTGTCACTGCTTTGATTATCAGCTGATTGTGTGTTGCTGTCTTGGTTATCGGTTGACTGTGTGTCGCCGATCTATTTCTCGATATATGTTACGTTCAGAATTATGAACTCCTTAAATGATGGAAAGTGTTTGGAAAATAAATATGTTTTAGTAAAAATTACCTGTTATAATTGTATGCATGTCCTTTGATCTTGTAAATGCAGATTATTATTCACTGGGTCGATAGACTCACCCTTATTTTTTTTTTCAGATTCTGAGTACGCTGATCCAGTGGATCCTACTTGCTAAGAGGAGTCCGTGGCATCAGCTGTTCTGTTTAGATTTTTCTGTTCAGAGTTAGTTATTCAGTTTTATCAGACTTTGTATTCCTGGGATTCTAGTATGCTCCATTTGACTACAGACAGGATTTTGTTTTGTGTTTGATATTTCAGTTAGCGTGGTTGGGATTTTATTCGAGTTATATCAGACTTTATGTTTTTCAGTTAAATTCAGTATTTTTGTCAGGCTTGCATGAATTGTGATTTATTATAACTCTTGCGCCGGTCACATATCCGATTTTGGGTGTGACAAAACTAATGCCTTATTATAAAAAGAATTTTATTGGCTTCATAATTAACAAAGGATCTTCTTTTAGTTGAGGGAGTTTCTATAATGAAAGAGCTTAATTGTCTTAAAAATAATACATTTTACATTTTTCAAAAAAAAAATAGTGCATTTACAAAAGACATTAGGAGGTTGGGGGATGGCCCCTACCAGCCCATCCCTCTCCCCTCGTGTCCATCATCTTGATGAACCTAGCTTATGGGAAATTCATAAGAAACACTTAAACTTAATTGAAGCTATATATGGAGTAATAACAATAAACAGGTTAATTTAGCTTATTAAAACTCTTAAAATTCAATTAGCTCACAATAACAAGCGATAATAACAAACACAGTAGTACGGAGAGCCTTTGTAGCGGTGGATTAAAAAAAAAAGTAGGTATAATATTTTTTTTATCACATGCACATAAATTTTAATAACAAATAGTACTTCACTTTTCAAAAAATTTAAATTTTATTACTATATTTCTTATAAATATATAAAAGAGATTTTTCTTTTACAAATATTAAATTCATAACATTTGCCCTTATTAAATATTTCAGTGAAATATTTATTAAAAATTTTATTTTTAAAGGGTATAAATATATTTTCAAGTACAAATGCTGTCCAATCTTTTCTCATTTTAATTATCTACAGTCATCATTTATACTAACTAATCTTTTCTCGTTTCTTCCCTCATTTTAATCATCTACAGTCATCATTTATGCTGACTAATCTTTTCTCGTTTTCACCATCTATAATAATCATTTATACTCTTTAAAAGTTAAATTTTTAAGAAATATTTCACTGAAACATTTAATAAGAGGAGCAAATGTTATAAATTTAATATTTGTAATAGGAAGATCTTTTATTATGTATTTGTAGAGAATATAGTGTTAAAATTTAAATTTTTTGGTGGTGAATTACTATTTGTTCTAAATTTTATTTGTATAAATTTTTTGAAACCCTTTTATTTTTGTAATGCATTTCTGTTACAAAAGGCACTTTTGGAATTCTGTACAGAAGTCCAAATGTTTCAAAATTTATAAGCATAATATCCCCTCTTGGAGTTATAATAAATGATAATATTACTTATTATTCATAGGAATAATAAACTGATAATCCTGCTTTTTTTTTTGGGGGGGGGGGGTTGGGGTTGTGCCCAGAAGTAGATCTTTTGAGGGTTTAGGTAGGGGAGCCCATGTCACTATGGGCCCAAGCCAAGGTTATGGTAGCCCATGTTACTATGGGCCGCGGCCCAAGGTTTTGTTTCTGGGGCGGGGGCCTCGCATTGGGATGCTTGGCCGTGTGCGTCGCTTATAGCATTTCTGGCAATACCAACTTCTTGGAAGTGAGTATTGCAACAATACTACTCTAATCATAATGAAAATAAAGCAAAAAACTAAGATGCCAAGTAGGACAGGTTCAACCCAAGCAATCCAAGTCTTAATTCAAAAATTTTAGAACTTGGACAATCATAATAATAATAAAACATCTATTCCGGTCTGACAATCCTAATTTATCAATTGACCCAACTGTAACTACAGATTAGCCAAGTTAAGCAAAGTATTACTGAGTTCAAGTTCGACCCTTCCAATTTTTAATAAGTTTGAGTTCCATGAAATGGAAGTCAAGGTTGGCTCAAAGCAAAAAAAATAGTGTTACCAAAATCAATCCTAGTTCGCTGCTTGTTTTTCAAAAATCATTTTCAGAAATACGTTTTTTCAAAGCAGCTCCTTTTATTTTGTTTTAAAAAACCAAGCACAACCTATTATGTTTAAATGGAGCAATGAACAAAAAAAGATTTATGGGGCGGATAATTATGGGGAAGCCATCACAAACCCACATTTTATATTTTAAAACCAGATTTTTCACACGTAAAATTATGACGTTATATTGCAAATTAATTCGCGTCAAAAAAAGAAATTATCCTAAGATCACGTGGATAAACATTTTTGTAGAACCATTCAGTACTAGACAAGATAGATCTTTCAAAAAATAAGGTTGTTTTTTTTAATAAGTCAACTCATTTAAATATTATTTTGATCACGCCACGCCACGCCACTGAGGCGGTGTTTCTCGTGCGTGGGAGAGGTATAACAGGTTCCACAAGGTTAATAAGCTTACAAAAGTGCATGCATCAAGCACGTGATGCACATACTTGGAGTTCCGTGAGAGGTTCCAAGAAGTCCACCAAAGACAAAAATATGCCACATGTGGTCCATGTTTAAGATAAAATTTATTTACTATATATAGTTGAATCGCCTATATCTACTTTGAGATGCTTTTTAATCGATATGAACTAAATTTTATTAGAATTTTAAAATTAAGCCCATTTCAATTACTGAAATATATTATTTTATAATTAGATTCTCACTTTTTACTAAATTTATTAAAAAAAATAATTTTAATAATTATAATTAAACAATATCTTTCTAACTTTTCAAAAATGTAACCATCACTTACGTGGTGTTTTTAATTTTGGTGGTATATTCATAATTAAATAGAAACTGTTACAAAATAATTTTACATATTTTTATTCTTAAATATTTTTCTTAATTCTTACATTTTTAGTATAATTCTTTCTCCTTCATTGTTTACTTCCTTGCAACTGCCAGTATATTGACCAACAACCATTGTCGATTTCTGTTAGACTTGCAGGATTGGGATTTATTCTGACCCTTACGCTGGTCATGTATCCGATTTTGGGTCGTGACATTTACTCTTTAAGTTTCTGATTTGATAAGATTTAATCCGTAACTGTTTTAATTTGTTCGAATAAGTCCTTAATTAATATTTTTTTTATAAATACCCCTAAATTAGGGGTATTACAAAAACCAAGTTCTTCACAAAAAATTATAATGTTATATTTCAAATTACTTCGTGTCAAAAGAAGAAATTATCCTAAAATGACGTGGATAAAGTCAAAATTTATTCGTCAAACATTTCCATAAATATTATTTTGATCACGCCACGCTACTGAGGCAGTGTGTCGTGCATGGGAGAGGTAAAAAGCTTCCACAAGTTTAACAAGATTACAAAAGTGCAGGCATCAAGCACATGATGCACATATTTAGAGTTCAGTGAGAGGTTCCAAGAAGTCTCCCAAAGACAAAACATGCCAAACGCGGTTCATGTTTAAGATTAAGTTTCTTTAGTATATAGTTGAATCGCCTCTATATCCACTATGAGGTGCTTTTTAATCGATATGAACTAAATTTTATTTGAATTTTAAAATTAAGCCCATTTCAATTACTGAAATATATTATTTTATAATTAGAATTCTCACTTTCACTAAATATATTTTAAAAATAAATTTACAAATTATAATTAAATAATATCTTTGTAACTTTTGAAAAATTCAACTACCAAATACGAGGTATTTTTAATTTTAGCAGTATATTTATAATTAAATAAAAATTATTACAGGGTAATTTGTATTTTTTTATCCTTAAATATTTTTCATAATTCTTACTTTTTCAGTGTAATTCTTTCTCCCTGTTTGCTTACTGGCAGTCGACTGACTGCCGTATCACCACTTTTAGCACCACCTAATCATGCTGACGAGCCATTGTTTGCGCCCAACGGCCACTTGTAGATGTAGATATGGCAAAGATCTAGTTTCAGATCCACCAGGAATCAATATGTTAAAACTCCAATCAATTACCAAATTAGTAAGATTATCGAATCATAATACAACTAGTTTGACCGGTGGTTAAACTGGCTGATAATAAATAATTAAAAATATAAATTATAAATTTAAAAAATTGAATATAATCAAATAACATATTTTTATTTAAATTTATATAATAATATACAAGATTGTAAGTGACATGGTAATATTAGTACATTTTTTTATTATTATTTATTTATTTCAAAACTCAAATATGCATACATACATATATAGTTAAAATTTAGTTAAATTTTTTTTAACAATATTTATATTCTTTTAATTTTTTAATATTTAAATGAATATGTTGTAAAAAGGGATAAAGTTGCAAAGATTTTTTCTACACTTGTATATAAATTTTATAAAGGTAATTTAAAAAAATAAAAGTTAACTTTTTAACATCAAATAAAGCATTATAAAAAGTTTATAATTATTTCTCTTTCATAAAAATTAAAAACTTAAAAATTACTTTTAAACAAAATTTGTTAAAAAATTAATAAAAATAATTATGAATATTTTATTTATTTTATAGTATATTTTATTTGATATTAACGACTAACCAACACTTTTTACTGTTGGACTTTTGTGTCTTGGCGGGCCCGTCACCTTGCAACTTGAAACGAAACTAATTGGAAGATGTTGACCGCACGGCAACATCATTGAGATGAATTATTGAGCCGATCAAGACAGATGGAGAGAAAAGTTAATAGTTGGATGTGATGTTTTAAAAATCGGTCTGCTGACCAAATCGGTGGGGTCATGGAGCTATAATTTAAGTGTTGATTAGATTAGTTAATAATAAAAAAAGTTAAATAACAAATTAAAAAATTAGTAAATTTATTATAATTTTTTGTTTATTTTTATCTAAATTTTGTAAAATTATAAGTGATTTGATAATATTATATATTTATTTTAAAATTAAAAATATAATATTAGATTGGACTACAACTTTAGCTTTCAAAACCCAACAACCACAGGGATTGTGGCATTTAAGGTTACACGTGGAAAATCCATTAGAAATCTAAGTAGACTCGTGAAGACTAAGGGCGCAATGGGTCGACGGTGGGATTACGACGTGGCTTTTGCCAACGCATGATAAAGACTGTTGTCAACCATCAGCTGGGAACCATCTGTTGATTCCACTGTAGACAACCAATATGTGGCCATCTATATATAACCTTTTAGGTGGAGGGGAGGATAGAGACGCAATGATTAGGGTTAGCGATGAAGAACTCACAGGCATATTTTGTAACAAACTGAAAATTGAAGTTGGAGATGGAGGAAACAGACACATATTTTTTGTGATTTAGTATATCGAGCATAATTATAACATTAAATTAGTTCATTTTGTCTTTCTTAATAAATGCATATGTCACAGATGTACTTATAGACATATAAAATATTAAAATACATTATTTATTTGTAATTATCATAATTTCTAATTTTAATCTTAATCTTATCTTTAAAAATATTTCTTAACACCCTCCCATTATAAACTAATATTTTTCAGAAATCAATTTAAAGAAATTGGAGAACATTTGTCATCTTGATTGAAAAGGAGAAGGGACTTAATTGCACAAATTAAGACAAACTGGGGGTTTAAACAAGAAATTGATAAAGTTATGGGTCAATTTTGAAACTGTCAAGGGTCTAATTGAAAGAAATTAAAAAGGTTGATAGAATTGAAAAGGTGCAGGAGATCAGAGACTAAAATTAGAGGCATAGAAGAGTTAGGTGAAATAAATTAAAATCTAGGGGACCAAACTATAAAAACAATAAAAATTTTAGTTGGCAACCAACTGAAGGAAATTGGAAAAATCCAGGCAAATCGGTGGCTGACCCATGAATCAATATATATAGGCTTGTGCACATACAAGTTCTTCAACATTCCCCTCAACTAATTTCATAGGTTTACTTCAATTATGAGAGTATTTCGTTTTGGTTTAGTTCAGGAGCTTTGCAACATGTTCGGGTTTTCTTCCATTGGAAAATTCTAGTTTTAAGCTGACTAATTCATCATTTGAGCATGGGAAAATAGAGCTCATGGCGGTTATTTTTATTTTGAAGATTTGAAGGCACTACTTATATGGCTAGCCGTGTGAGGTTTACACAGATCACAAAAGTTTGAAATATATTTTCGAGCATAAGGACTTGAACCTCCAACAATGAAAATGAATAGAGTTACTTAAAGATTATGACTATATCATTCTATACCATCAAGAGAAAGCAAATATATCGCTGATGTTCTAAGCTAGAAATCCACGGGGAGCTTGACTCTCATTACTCTTATGAGATGACCTCTAATAGCGGCCCTACACAACTTGGGAAGCGAAGGCATATAGTTACAGATAGAAGACATTGGGCAGTTGTTTGCCCAATTACACTTGCAGCCTTTATTAATAGAGAGGATTAAAGAAGATCATGAGAAGAATATTAAGTTGTACAAGCTTAAAGAAGAGGCTCAAGCAGGCAAATGTGTGGAGTTTCGAATCGATTTTTAGGGGGCATTACCGTATGTATGGAGACTGACTACGTGTGCCTAATGTGGGGATTTGAGGAAAATGATACTGTCGGAGGCGCATGGTTCTAGATACACTATTCATCCTAACTTAACCAATATGTATCATGACTTGAAGCAATTCTATTAGTGGGAAGGAATGAAAAGAGATGTGACCGATTTCGTATCTCGATGTTTGACTTGTCAACAGATGAAGGCTGAGTATCAGAAACTTGTAAGATTACATTAGCGAATTGAGATACTAAAGTAATGGGAAGGTAGTGCTATGAATTTTGTGACTAGATTGCCTTACATTTCTAAGGGTTACGATTCATCTAGGTCATTGTGGATCAATCGACTAAGTCCGCACACTTCCTCTTAGTGAAGATGAACTATAGCATGCTTCAATATGTCTAACTATACTTGGATTAGATCGTTAGGTGACATGGAGTTTCGCTATCTATCCTTTCAGATCGAGGATCTTAGTTTACGTTTCGATTCTATAAAGCTTTTTAAGAAGCTCTTGGGACTTAACTAGATCTAAGTACTGCCTTTCATCCTTAGACTAATGGGCAGTTGGAGAGGACCATATTCATTTTGGAGGATATGCTGCGAGTCTGTGTTTTGGATTTTGAAGGTAGCTGGAGTCAATATTTACCACTAATGGAGTTTTTTTTTATAATAATGTTACCAGTCTAGTATTCAGATGGCTTCATTCGAGGCCCTGTACGACAGGCGGTGCAGATCTCTGATTGGCTAGTTTGAAACTAAGAAAACTAAGCTTGTGGGTCTAGATTTAATTCAAGACACGGTGAATAAGGTTCGAGTAATTAGAGACAGACTTTAAGCTATACAGAATAGATAGAAGGCATATGTGTACCACTGATGTCATAAATTAGAATTTGTTATTGGAGATCACGTGTTTTTAAAGGTTTCTCCAATGAAGGGTGTTGTCAGATTTGGAAAGAAGGGTAAACCATGTCCCCCGTTATATTGGCTCGTTTGAGATATTGGAATGAGTAGGAGATACGACTTATCGATTAGCTCTTCCTCTTGAATTATCGATGGTGCATCCTGTATTTCATGTTTCTTTGCTGAGAAAGTATTTATTTGACCTGTCGCATGTAATAGTTCTACAGGATGTTCAATTGGAGCAAGATTTATCATATGAGGTGGAGCCGATGGCCATTTTGCATAGACAAGTAAAGAAACTCTAGTCCAAATACATGACATCCATAAAAGTGCTGTGGAGAAATTAGTTATTGAGGGAGGCTACATGCGAGTCCAAGGAGACTATGCGAAGGAGATATCCTCACTTGTTTAATGTATGATGTAATTATTTGGTTTTGAAAATTTGAGGACTGAAAATTGTTGGGGGCAAGAATGTAATAACCCCCAATTTTTGTTTTAAATTTAACTAAAAATTACTTTAATTATGATGTTGAGGACCTAATTGAACAAATTGGATGAATCTGGGGTTGATTGAAAAGGCAAGGGACTTAATTGCATAGTTTAAGAAAATTAGGGGTCTAAACGAGAAATTGGTAAAGTTATGGCTCAATTTTGAAACTATTAGGGGTCTAATTGGAAGCAATTAAAAAGGGAGGATATAACTAAAAAGGCACAGAAAGTGAGGGACTAAAATTAGAGGCACAGAAGAGTTAGGTGAAAGGAATTAAAATCTGGTGGACCAAATTGTAAAAACCACAAAAATTTTAGTCAGCAACTAATTAAAGGAAATTGGAAAAATCCAGGCAAATAGGTGGCCAGTTCATGAATCAATATATACAGGCTAGTGTGTATACTAGTTCTTCATCATTTCCCTTAAACAATACAAATTTACTTGGATTGTGAGAGAATTTCACTCTAGTTTTGTTTGGGAGCTTTGTGACTTGTCCCGATTTTTTTCCATCGGAAAATTCCAATTTTAAGCTGATTAATTCATCAATTAAGTAAGCCTTGAAGTGTTCTCTCGACCTCGATTTTACTATCTTCAATCATCAATTAAAGAACAAAGTTGATGTAAATGATTTAATTTCAAGTTTAAGGCTTTCGAGTCTAATTTGCCAGGATTTAGGGTTTATTTTGGGTTTCGGGAAAAAAAAGACAAACCCAGATAGAATCTGGGTCTGTGTTGGTCTGATCGGGCTGGCTTAATACTGTTAGGGTTAATTTAATCCATTCAAGGGCCAAATGGTTCAGTTAAGGGAAATTGGACCAGTTCTTGATTTTACAAGTCCGGTCCTATCAAACTAAACTAGTTCTAGGAATTGGATAGGATTGTGCGACTTGGTTTTGGTGATTATGTGATTGAACCCATCCGATTTTAGGGTTTTGAAGCTTGTTCGGAGGCCTTTGTGATCGGTTTAGACTAGTTCAGTGAGGTTTAATGCCACTTCAGTCTGGTTCTGTAGTATTTGGTGCTAGTTTAGTTTGGTTTTGTCATGTTTGGTACTGGTTTAGTTCGGTCAGTGGTGTTTGAAACTAGTTCAGTCTGGTTCAATGGTATTTAAGGTTAGTTTAGGCTAGTTTAGTGGTATTTTGGGCCGATTCAAGTCAGTTTAGTGGTATTTTAGGTTGGTTTAGGTTGGTTTAATGGTATTTTAGGCCGGTTTAGGTAGGTTTAGTGGTAATTGAGGCCAATTCAGGCTGGTTCAATGGTGTTTAGGTCGATTTATGCCAGTTCCGGGAGATTTGAGATTGGTCCACTTTGGTTTAAGGGCTTTTTCATAAGGGTAGTTCACATTTCGGTTCATTTGGAGTTCGGGTGTTAAATATTGAACTTCAAGATGCGTGCTAAGGTTTCAAAATGAAATTAGGGAGCAGTTTAGGGAATTGTGTCCTTATATGGTTGAAGTTTTGATTTTGGTTTTGATATTATATAATTGTAACTACAGATATATTTGAGGAGACGCATTACGACCGCTGAAGTTATTTGGTGTTTCTGGTTTTTTGGCTATACCCTGTATTGTGAGTGATAATACTTATTCTATGCATGTATTTTTGACTCTAGTTATTACTTATCTATTATGATATGGGTTATTAGTTTTGAAAATTAAACTCTATGATAGGTATTTGGTTTTGTTAAAATTTACAGTAAGCTATTTAAAACACTTGATTTTAATTTGAAATTATGCTTCTATTATATATATTTTCTAAAAGCATATGTTAGGTGTTACTTTGATTTTAGTTTCGGACAAACACAATTGTGTTTGAGCATTATGTACTCTGTATATGTTCTGGTTCTAATTCTAACTCAGTGCGGGATCTCGGTACAATATATGATATGTGATATCTCTGATATGATACACTCTATCGTGAAATAAGATTTCCGGTATTCTAATACTCTCATGTGTTTTCGAGTTTGTAAGGCATATATGTGTGATTTTCAGTGGTATTTATGTTTGCTCACTATCTTAATATGTATATGGTTGACATGTTTTATGTTGCATATTTTGGTATGATTAAAGCTTGTATTATCATTCATTTAGTTACGTACTCACTATTTTCTCAAAATTTTCAGATTGTAGTTTGGGTTCGCCCTTCTGATCGCTTTCCTAAGTAAGCATGTGATATTCTGTCGAGCTACTTGTGACATATGGGAATTGTTGCTCTACTGGTTGCACTTTAGAATTGCTCTATTTTCTTTTCAAATAAGGTTTTTTTGGTTGTACAAGTTGAGATTATATATATTAAATTTGGATGAGTTTCATGTGTTCAATTTGTTCAAGGTTTATTAAAGTTGGTGATTCAGTCTCAATACCAATCACGTGCCTACTTTTGGAGTGTGACACTTATATGTTTTATGGTTAGTAGCTAACGCCTCCCATGAGGTTCCTAATTTCTGAAATTTGAAAAATAGAAATATTTCTTATTATTTTACAAGTAAATCCCTGACTTCCAAAATGACAATATGTTTCTCTTCTAATTTTATTTTTTGTAGTCAAGAAATTGGCAAATAATTTCTAATCCTCCTCTGAGAATTATTTTAAGCGATGTTTAAGAATAATAGTTTGCAAAAAAAAAAATTAGAATTTTAAAGAAAGTAAACATAATTCCAAATAAAAAATAATATTTCTGTAGTCAAGAAATTGGCTGCCGCAGTAAGATACAAAAGGAAGTAGCTCAAGTCTTTGCAGAAAAGTTGGCTTCCTCTTCTGGGGGACTAGTATAGCTGGAGGCTTTGAGCCTTGCGGACAGAAAGTTGGCATTATTTGAGATGCTTTTCCGTGTGGTCTTGGCAAGAATTTGGACATAAAATTGTTAGTCAAATTAAAATTTATTGGGCGAAAATTGCAAGCCCTTTTCAAAGACGGTGATAATTTTATTTTATATTTTAAAACATAATAATTTTATTTTAATATTTTAAATTTATATCAAAGTTATTTTTCAATTTATACAACCATTGTAACAACCCAATCATTATAAAGCCAAAAAAATTTGTAGTTCAATAAAATAAATCTAAAAATTGTTTTAAGAGTCACTTAGCCAAACTTGTTAAGTTTAAAATAATCATTAAAATATTTAAATTTAAATTGTTCAATAAAAATTTTTTAAAAATTTTATACAATATATATTATCACATTTAAAAATTAATATGGTATGGCATATCAGAATTATTGTTAACTCAGGAAAATTATTATTTGGTATAATATTTTTAAATGAGAATTTTTTTTAAAAAAAAATTATTATACTTGTAAAAGAATATAACATTGTTTTTTAATAATGTTTTAGGGTCAACCAGCATGAATAACGCTGTGGAATTCGGACTCCGATCATCCATATTCTACGTCAAATCAAATGAAGCCTTTATGTCATGATCAACATTCTGTGGTACGTTGCTGACAAGGGTTCAACATGGGTCATATCAATTGTAACTTTCGACTTAAAATTCTATTTCCTAAGTTTTTTGGGGTCAAAATTCAAGCCTTTATGCTCATATTCACTTTTGCATCTCTCCAAGACCACACATGGCGCTTGAGGGGGCGATAAACTCGTGCCTCTCGAGCAATTCTCACGCAAGTACGTTCCTCGTGGTGGGTGGTATTTCTATACCTCATGCATGCAATTGCTTCTGAATATTAAGGGGTGTTTATTTACGAGTAATTTAATACTTTAATTTACTTTTTTGAAAAAAGAGTTTTAAAATTTTAAATTTAAAATTTATTTGCCAAGAAAAAAATTCGGATTAGATTCAAAGACATCAATTTCCATTTTTTTTGGTTAAAAAAGTTCTAAACTAAGATTTTGAAAACTAATATTTCTTAGATTTTTAGAAATGTTAAACATATTTTAAAGTTTAATAAACCCATAAAATTTTAAATACATCAAATATTTCCAATTTTCAAAAATTTAAATTTAAAAACTCAATGATTATGAGATGCCAGGAACATACCCCAAGTGCAGCCGACATAAACATACGCCAAGTGCAGCCGACATGTTTAATCAACTAAAGTACTATATTTGAGTGAAGCAGTGGAGAAATAGAAATTACCTCGTGGGCAATGCATTAAATTCGACTACGGTGGAGGCTTGTAATTCTAGTCAGTGATAATTGATCGCGAAGTGGTGGGAGAAATGGAAATTACGTCGCCGGCGGTGCTTTAAATTCCACTACGATGGAGGCTTGTAATTCTCCTCAGTAACAGTGGATAGTCAATAATTTATCCTCCTCCAATATTATGATAGTAATATTTACACTTAAATTATGAAATATAAAATTTATTTCTTCAAATTTGTAGTAATAAATAGAAATAATTAACAAAATTAATATAATCATTTATATTATCATAATATTGTTTAACTTGCAAATATTTTTAACTAATTTACAAATATTAAATTATACAAAGGATATTGGCACAAAAAGTAAAATTCTTAATAAGTAAATTGTCAACAATAATAAATAATAAATAAAATTTTAAATTTTCTTATTCTACTTACACTACAAAAAAATATTGAAAATTACGGCAGTTGAAATTTGAAAAAAACGGTGGTTTAAAACCGCTGTTTGATACATCCACGGCTGTCAGCCAAACTGCCGTATTTCGCACCGTCGTAAGTAAAAAACAACGGTTATTAGATAAATGCCATGCAAGACGCCGTATTTTGCAGTGAGTAACGATGGTTAGGAAACGGCGGTTGAACCGCCGTTATTTTAACAGCGGTTCAACCACCATAATTTACGGGTTTATTGCGGCAGTTCAACCGCCATTACTATTACGGCGAGTTATTTGTGGTGGTTGAACCGCCATTTTATAAAACAAGCTTAAGGCGGTTCAACCGCCGCTATATACAATTTTGGGTTAAAAATGGCGGCTGAACGCCGTTTTCTACAAAAAATTCTTTCAGTAATTCAACTGTAATGACCCGAGACTACCCTAGCAACTTGTTGAGTCTGAACCACTGGCCCAAAATGTTTAAATCCAAATTGTTCAGTAGTAACCTCTAGTCTCTAATAAGCCTAAGATTCTCCGTGTTTTGTCAATGTGGGATTTGCCTAAGGGTGTCACACACATTCACCCCCTTTGGGGTGTCACATACACCCCCCCTTTTGGGACTTAGCGTCATCGCTGAGGTTTGCCTCACCATCGTTCAAGGTTGCACGCGAAGTGGCTCTGATTCCATTTGTAACAACCCGAGACTACTGGCCCTAGCAACTTGTTGAGCCTGAACCACTGGTCCAAAATACTTAAACCCAAGTTGTTCAGTAGTAACCTCTAGTCTCTAATAAGCCCAAGATCTCTCCCGTGTTTTGTCGATGTGGGATTTGCCTAAAGGTGCTACACACACTCACCCCTCTTTAGGGTGTCACATCAACCCTCTTGTCGCATGCAAACCTGTATACAGATATTTTTGCCATTCAACATTACGTAATTCAACATTATGCCATTCCCATACAAAATATTTTTGCCACCGAAATTCTTCACATTAAAATTTTAAATAAATATCTTGACAAAACAAATTTAATGGCTACATAATAGTACATCCACCATAAATTCAAACCGTTACATAATCCAAAGTTAAAATTTACATTCTAAAATTGTTTGGATAAAAATTTGTCGACTACAATAAAACAGGAAATGATGGAGACATCGTGCCTACTCTTGTGAACTCGTTTGATTGGGCAAATGACTATTGTTTCCAGATGATCTTCTTGCATTATTCATTTGCGTGACCCCACTCCCGTGATCCGCTGGGGCCTGTGATAATATCAACAATACAGATAAAGCATAATTAAAACTTAATAAAAACAAATAATTTTTTCAACACTAGTTAATAGGATAAAAGGGAATTAAGATAGCTAAACCAAAAAACATAACTTATATTTAGGACCAATTCTGGTTAAAAAGACACCAAAAAACATACTTGCTTTCTAATTTTTTCATCTTTTTGGGTATAAGGTCCAATATTATAAGCCTAAAATATTGTTTGAATTGTTGGCTAACAACCTAATATCTGAACTGTTGGCAGATGAGCATCGATTCTTTGTTGGTTCAAACCATCAAACATATGCTTTTCTTGCAGAGTGTGACAAAGCATGCTGAAAAATTAAAATAGGCCAAGGAGCAAAAGGTAATAACAGTGGTCTTTTCAAGCCTATTACAACTATTATTTAATTTAGTGAATATGTTTCCTATTTTAACCATACTGTTTATTGGGTTATGTTAGTAATATGTATTTGCTGGATTTAATAGGAGGATGAAGTGACATGGAAAGAG